>QJPP01003884.1:0-117571 GCA_003996215.1 Jaltomata sinuosa | reverse complement strand
ATGGTGTGTATATTCTGCTTACTAGCCTCACATGTGGTTCTGTTGTTTTCCCTCTGGGCTAGTTCCTGTGTACCTTTTCGTTGATTTCTGTGACTACTTGCTTCTATTCTGTCTATTACTGCGCTTTTATCTTATATGTGCCCAGTCGGCCTATGATACTTACTGGGTACCTTATGCTTCGCATTTGGTGCTCACCCCTACCCCCTGCATCTTTGGGTGCAGATCCTAGCGTGGGCTATCGCCGTTAGACCGCTGTGATTCGTGCTTGGAGATCTGTTGAAGACTACTTCAGGCTGAGGGTGAGCTCTTGGCGATCGGAGCTTAGCTTTAGTTTATCTTTTGCTTCATGTACTCTATTACCATTCAGAGACATCTGTATATATAGTTTTGGTTTATTTGCACTCCATGTATGTAGTTTAGCTCTGTACTATGATACCAGGTCTTGGGGTTTAGTTTAGTTTCCGCATATGTATATATTTATATTCCTTTTATCTGTTCTCTTCGTCTTGTTCCCTTATTTGTTAGATAGTAGCCCATTGCTAACTGTTCTGGGCTACGGGGATTGGTTCACCTACCGGGGGTTGTAGGTGCCATCATGACCGAGAAACTGGGTCGTGACAATTATAGAGCCAAAACTACATACATGGAGTGCAAACGATCCAAACAATATATACAGATGTCTTTGAATGGTAATAGAGTACATGAAGCAAAAGATAAACTAAAGCTAAGCTCCGATCGCCAAGAGCTCACCCTCAGTCTGAAGTAGTCCCTAACAGATCTCCAAGCACGAATCACAACAATCTAACGGCGATGGCCCATGCTAGGATCTGCTCCCAAAGATGCAGGGGGGTAGGGGTGAGCACCAAATGCGAAGCATAAGGTACCCAGTAGGTATCATAGGCCGACTGGGCACATATAAGATAAAAGCGTAGTAACAGACAGAATAGAAGCAAGTAGTCACAGAAATCAATGAAAGGTACACAGGAACTAGCCCAGAGGGAAATCAACAGAACCACATGTGAGGCTAGTAAGCAGAATATACACACCATAGGCACAGGTGAAAGTAAGAAACAACGCACCTAGGGTCCTTGCAACAACAGTGTATACAAAATAAGTTTACGAAATGGACGGTATACCGGTAACCTCAAGTGTAAGAAGAAGAGAGAAAGAGTAATGATAGGCATGCTCAGAGACATGAATCAAACTCAACTAATCATATCAATCTCAAACCATAAACTAACAGTCTAGCAGTGACCAACCTCATACTTATCCATAATAGAGAACAACTCTGTAAGTAAATAACAAAAGTCTACCTACAGTCCCCCGGCCGCCCATACAACCGAGGAACACAAACAAGTGAAAACAAACCCTCCGGCATCCCATACTACCGGAGCGTACAATCAACAAACAACAAACAAGGGTGGAGCCTCAAATAATGAATGATATGATGCATGAAGGTCTCAAGTGAAATGGTATCTCTGTATGTACCTCCTCCGGTGCCGATCCGTCCCAACAGGTAGGTTCCATTGAAGGACACTCCCCGTATACCTCTACTCCACCGTATACCCTTCCTCCGGCACAAACAGCCCGTAGCCCCTGGCCCGGATGGCAAGGTCCATGGAGGTCCCAGACCCCATACTAAAACTCAGTATCAAAACATGTCGTCCTAAAGCAAGTCCGGTATCAAGATAGAGACCCAGTCTCGAATATGCATGCCCAGACCCTGTCCAGGACTAAAGTAGTAGGAAAATATCTCAAAAACCCCTCCAAGGGTGCCCGGGCATAACCGGGTCTAAACAGTAGAAAGTCATCTCAGGTGCTCGGTCCGACCGAGGCTAAAAATCATCTCAAGTAGCAAGAAAACTCAACTAGCATCCCGGCCCTGCCGAGTCTAGCGTTAATTGTAAATCTGGTGATTTAAATCATAATTTTACTTTCTTTTACCCAAGAATATTCACAAGTTAAATCAAACCATTTCCAAATTATTTCTATCAAAAACGGGCCCCCCGGGCCATGCAAGGTTTAGAAAATAGTGTCCGTAGGCCCGAAGCCCAAACTGTAGTAAAACATGTATATAACCTTTTTATATGCATGAAAATGGTATGATCAAACACAATAGTTGCCCAGCAGCTTACAATCAACCTATCGACCCTGCACAGGCCCACAGCTACTCAGCAAGCATAACCAGCCTAGAAGGATAATTCTATGCCCGGGACTCGCGGACATTCCCAAAATCCCACCTTCTATGTTCCAGAGTCAACAAGGCCTCACAGGACCACAAGGGTAAATAAAATATATCGCAAATACTACAAGCAACGGAGGAACAAAAGTAGGCGGACATGAATAAAGCGGTCAAGGTCTGTGGTACCAACCTAATAAACCAACCCAAGGATGCCCATTAATACAATTTTATCCTATATATGCGGAGTCTAGGGAAAATAAACCGTAACCTACCTGTCGTACGATGACAAGCTGCTAGAACGACGATGTCCACGCTTGAACCGCTCCGAGAAACTCCGAAATGAAATCAAACTCGAAATTAGGCTTGAATAACTTGACGTAGATAATCGATTTCCTTTTCGGTGATCCAATTAATTATCAAGATCTTGCTTATTGGATTCAACTTTTAATGTGACAAGAGAATGATACACTGAGGCTGTTTTGCACAAAAATTACTTCCCAAAGAAGTATTATGCAAGTGGAAGCAATTGACATTCAAATTGGTTCCAATCACTTATGTTTTAACATTGAAAATTGTCCTAATCATTTAAGTGAATAGGCACACTTGGCAGCCTACCAAGTGTGAACTATTGTGTGTCCCTCCCCTCCACTTCCACGTGGAAGTGGGGTTGTTTAACACCCCATCACCTACCCCGTTACATAAATATTCGGGTATTGCATAAATTCGTGGTATAATAAATATAACTTTTTAAATATACCATAATTCATAGAAAATTATTTCAAATAAAACCTACTATGTTATAATAATAATTTTCAACATAACTAAATTTACTATCTCCGTTAAAATATTACAATGTATAAAAACCTTATAAAATAAATACATATACAATTATATCGTAACTAAAATATTTTCCATAAACCTTTAAAATATTTTCAAAAGGTAATAATAATATAATTTTCTACCACATTCAACTTTTAAATTAAATATTTTCAAGTACGCACGATTAGATACTAAAGAACTCTCTTGGAACCCTCCCTTGTGTTTTCTCACTGTTTCGGAACTGAAATCGCGTTTTAAAACGTGAAGTTGAGGCTTAAATCGAGTTTAATCCCGACCTGGTTCGCGACCCGGTTCGCAACCCGTTTTCTGCCAGACAGTCCGCCGTAAAACATTCATAACTTTTTACTCCGAGATCAGTTGGATGTGAGGTTTTGTGCGTTCGAAACTAGACTCGTAGACCTTCGATTTGGCATTTTGGGGGACTTCTAACTCTTTATATATTGAGAGAAAAGCTCCGAGACATTTTACCCAAAGTTCAAAATATTTATTAAAGATCTTACGATAACTTTTGCCGACTTGCTTGACTTCAAAACTTATAATGCGACCAAACAAATGGACCCGACACCGAAATACCGGTCCTGATGATCCTTAAGTGACTTGGGGCTGCTACAAACAAGCTCTAACGGTTCAAGGAAAACGTATACGTGGAAATAACCGGAAGGGTCATTACATCATCCACTACTAAAAAGGACTTTCGTCCTCGAAAGTCAAGGTCAAGGGGGTACCTGAAGGCTAAAATAGCTGCGGATATTGGGCCCGCATATCTCTCTCGGTCTCCCAGGTAGCCTCCTTGACTGGACAGTGCCTCCATTGAACCTTAACCACCGGGACCTCTCGAGACCTCAATCTCCTGACATCTCTGGCCAAAATAGCTGCCGGCTCCTCAACAAAGGCTAAACCCTCACCCAACTGAACTGAATCCCACTGTAACACATGAGACTCATCTGGGACATACCGACGCAACATCGAAACATGAAATACAGGATGTATAGCTGAAAACATCGGAGGCAAGGCTAGCTGATAGGCAACGCTACCAACCCTCTGAAGAATCTCAAACGGCCCAATGTACCTGGGGCTAAGCTTGCCCCGCCTACCAAATCTCATCACGCCCTTCATGGGCGATACACGGAGAAACACCAAGTCACCGACACTAAACTCCAAGGCACGAAGCCGACAATCAGCATAACTCTTCTGCCTGCTCTGAGCTGCCCGAAGTCTGTCCTGAATCACTCGGACTCGATCTAAGGAATCTCGAAGCAAATCTGTGCTCTGTGGCCCAGAACTAAAACCATCAAACCAACCTACCCGTGATCTGCAATGCCTGCCATACAAAGCCTCAAAAGGTGCCATGCCGATACTCGAATAGAAGCTGTTATTATAAGCAAACTCAGCCAAGGGAACAAACTGATCCCATGAACCTCCAAAAGGGAACAAACTGATCCCATGAACCTCCAACGTCAAGAACACAAGCCCGAAGCATGTCCTCCAGAATCTGAATGGTCCTCTCGGACTGGCCATCTGTCTGAGGGTGGAAAGCGGTACTAAGATGAACCTCTGTACCCAAATCTCGCTGAATAGCCCTCCAGAACTGAGATGTGAACTGAGTGCCACGGTCTGAAATGATAGAAGCTGGGACCCCATGCAACCGAACAATCTCACGAAGGTAGATCTGAGCTAACCTCTCTGCGCCATAAGAAGTCTGAACCGGCAAGAAATGTGCTGACTTAGTCAGCCTATCAACAATCACCCATATGGAATCAAACCCATGAGAAGTACGAGGCAACCCAACAACAAAGTCCATAGTAATCCCTTCCCACTTCCACTCAGGAATGGAAAGTCGCTGCATCAAACCACCAGGTCTCATGTGCTCGAACTTAACCTGCTGACAGTTCAAGCACCGAGATACAAACTCCGCTATATCCCTCTTTATACCACTCCACCAGTAAAGCTGTCTCAAGTCCCTATACATCTTTGTTGTGCCAGGGTGAATGGAGTATCTAGTACAATGTGCCTCATGAAGTATCAACTGAATCAAATCACTAATCCTTGGAACACAAAGGCGACTATCAAACCTCAGAACCTCATCTAAATCTAGAGTAGCCCGACTGGTCTCACCCTGAATAACCCGATCACGAAGGTCACACAACTGCTGATCCTCAAACTGATGGCTCTGAATCTGATCAATCAAAGTAGAACGAACCTCAATACTGGCGAGAACTCTGCTAGGATCCGACAAGTCAAGCCTAACCAGACGGTTACCCAAGGACTGGATGTCCAAGGTCAACGGTCGCTCTGAAACTGAAAGAGAAGATAGGATACCCATACTCACTGTCTTCCGACTCAAGGCATCCGCTACCACGTTTGCCTTGCCCGAATGATACAGAATAGTGAAGTCATAGTCCTTCAGTAACTCGACCCATCTCCTCTATCTCGAGTTCAACTCTCGCTGACTCGTGATATACTGAAGACTACGGTGACCGATGAAGATCTCACAGTGAACTCCATATAGGTAATGTCTCCAGATCTTAAGCGCGAAAACTACCGCCGCCAACTCTTAGTCATGAGTGGGGTAGTTGCGCTCGTGAACCTTCAGCTGCCTCGATGCATATGCTATTACTCGACCCTGCTGCATCAACACACAACCAAGACCAACCCCAGAAGCATCACAATACATGGAGAAACTCTGACCCTCAACCGGCAAAGTCAAAACTGGAGCTGAAGTCAATAAGGCCTTAAGCCTCTGGAAGCTATCCTCACACTGATCCGACCACTGAAATGGGACATCCTTCCTAGTCAGCATAGTCAAGGGTGCTGCTATGGAAGAAAATCCCTCAACGAACCGTCTGTAGTAACCTGCTAACCCAATAAAGCTGCGAACCTCAGTAACAGTAGTAGGTCTAGGCCAATCACAAACCGCAGAAATCTTTCCCGGGTCAACCCTAATCCCATCCTTAGACACCACGTGCCCTAGGAATGCAACTGACTCAAGCCAAAACTCAGACTTTGAGAACTTGGCATACAACCGATGATCTCTCAAAGTCTGGAGTATAACCCTCAAGTGCTGCTCATGCTCATCTCTACTACGTGAGTATACCAAGATGTCGTCTATAAAAACTATCACAATTGAGTCCAAATACGGGCCAAGAACCCTGTGCATCGAGTTCATAAAGGCTGCCAGGGCATTAGTCAACCCAAAAGACATCACCAGGAAATCATAATGGCCATAACGTGTCCTGAATGCTGTCTTAGGGATGTCCTCCGCCCTAATCCTCAACTGATGGTAGCCAGACCTTAAATCAATCTTCGAAAACACAACTGAACCCTGAAGCTAGTCAAACAAGTCATCAATCCTCGGCATTGGATACCTATTCTTCACTGTCACCCTATTCAGCTGCCGATAATCAATACACATGCGCATCGAACCATCCTTCTTCTTCACGAAGAGAACAGGAGCACCCCAAGGTGACACACTAGGTCTAATAAACCCCTTAGCTAACAGATCCTGGAGCTGCTCCTTAAGCTCCGTCAACTCAGCAGGAGCCATACGGTAAGGAGAAATAGAAATGGGCCTGGTGCCCGGCTCTAGCTCAATAGCAAAATCAATATCTCTCTCAGGTTGAAGGCCTGGCAGATCGGTAGGAAACACATCGAGAAAGTCTCTAACCACGGGAACAGACTCAGGAGAAGTAGGGTCAGCACTAACATCTCGAACATATGCTAGATAAGCTAAACACCCACGGGAAATCAACTTCCTAGCTCGAAGACAAGAGATGATCCCAGATGGTGCATGGCTAACAGAACCCTGCCACACAACCAGGGATACACACGGGCACAAGCTATAGTGAATTGGCTTGGCATAAAACAATCCAAACCACACGGTGAGGGGATAACCCAGTCCATGCCCAGTAATCACATCAAAAATCTAGCATATCAAGAAAATCATTCAAATCACCCCCAAGTCCTGAATACACCAATAGATAGCACAGAGTCTCACAATCGATCCACTACTAAGAATCTCCTACTGGGGTCGAAACAGAAACAGGAACAGATAATGGCTCACTAGCCAACCCCAAACAAGGCAGAAAGTAGGCAGATACATATGAACAAGTGGATCCAAGATCAAATAAAGCCATAGCCGAGTGATAGCACACATAAATCGTACCTGTAATCACAGCATCTGAGGCCTCTGCCTCTGGTCTTCTAGGGACCGCGTAAAACTGACGACGACCTCCATCTGCCCGACCGCCATCCCTACCACCTGCTCTGTCGCGTGGAGAACCACTATACCCTGACGACCACCCCCTCTAGCCGGGGGCTGAACTGCTCGTAAAGGCTCGGCCAACTGAATTATACCCTGCTGAGGGCAATCTCTAGCAAAATGACCAATCACACCACAAGTAAAACAAGCCCCTGGCGGCCTACTCAGTCGAGATGAACCAGCAAACCCTGTATGACCACCACGGGCTTATGCCCCAGAAACTGTACCCCTCAAAGACTGGCCGCTATATCCCTGATGGCTGCTCTGACCCTGCTCGAAATGGGTACTACCGAAAGTCTGAAGGGAAGCCTGAACCGGTCGGCTGGACTGACCCTGGTGCTGCTGTGGCTGATAACTCCGGCTCTACTGGCCAGAACCTCTACCACCATATCTGGAACCACTGTAGACACCCTGATGTCGAGGCCTCTTATCTCTGGACCCCTGATCATGTCGCTGTAAGTCCTCCACAGTGCGGGCATAGTCTACGATATCCTGAAATGACCAACCACCGGCAGTCAATATCTCAGCTGGCTGCCTGATCTCTGCCCTCAAACCCCATACAAATCTGCGAATCCTATCTACCTCGGTAGGAATGATCATAGCTCCAAATGGTGCTAGCTGATGAAAACGGGTCTCATACTCCGAGACAGTCGTAGACCCCTGCACAAGCCTGCGACGCTCACTATCACTTTGAGGTAGGAACTTGGCCATAAGGGCCACATAAAACTCAGACCAGGTCAAAGGAGGTGACGATGGTGGTCTACAAGCAACCTGGGCCCTCCACCATAACTTTGCTGGGCCCTCCAACTGATAGGTAGTATAACCAACCCCGTGAGTCTCCAACAAACCCAAATAATGCAACATCTCCTCATATGTAGTAATAAAGTCATGTGGATCCTATCCAGAAGTACCAGCAAACCTCGGAGGTGCTAACCTCAAAAAACCTACCCAACGCCTTCTGCTCTGACTCTGTCATAGCTGGGCGAGGAGCAAGAGGCTGTGCAACAGATGGAACCGGAATGACCTCCGCACGGGGAGCCATAATAGCAGGCTGCGCTCCTAAACTCTGTGCACCCAGGGCTGCCCCCTGAGCGTATGTCTGCGCTACCCCAGAAGGCCGCTCTCCAATCATACCCAAAAGCTGTAGTAGTAATCCCCGAATATCTGGAGACTGAGCTGCGGCTAGAGCTGGCACAAAAGTGGGCACTGGAGCTGGTATTGGAGCTGGTACTGGAGCTGGTAGTACCTAGGCTGCCCCCTGATCCACCTGCTGCTCGGGCTCTATCTCTACTCTAGCAGCTCTAACAGGTGCCACTGCTCGAGGGCGTCCTTGACCCTTAGCTGGAGTGGGAGGCTCATCTTCGCGTGATGCCGATGATGTCGTACGAACCATCTGCGGAAGAATGAAGTAGAACAAATGAGATTTCCAGAAATTTCAAGGGTTCCACGCACGACACAGAAGCAATGAAAGAGTCAAATTTCCTAAAATGTCAACTGGTAGCCTCCCAAAGATTGAGTACGGACGTCTCCGCCACCGATCCGCAGGACCTACTAGACATTGGCTCCCCTATAACCGATGACACCGGTGAAACCTAAAGCTTCTGATTACCAAGTTGTCACGACCCGATTTCTCGGTCATGATGGCACCTACAACCCCTCAGTAGGCGAACCAATTCCCGTAGCCCAGGACAGTTAGTAATGGGCTACTATCTAACAAATAAGCGGGAGGGTAGTTTAATAAGCAAAAGTAAGGGAACAAGATGAAGAGAATAGATAACAGGAATATATATATACATATGCAGAAACTAAACCAAACACCAAGCCCTGGTATCATAGTATAGAGCCAAAACTACATACATGGAGTGCAAAAAATCCAAAACAATATATACAAATGTCTCTGAATGGTAATAGAGTACATAAAGCAAAAGATAAACTAAAGCTAAGCTCCGATCGCCAAGAGCTCACCCTTAGTCTGAAGTAATCCCCAACAGATCTCCAAGCACGAATCACAGCGAACTAACGGTGATGGCCCACGCTAGGATCTGCACCCAAAGATGTAGGACGGGTAGGGTGAGCACCAAATGCGAAGCATAAGATACCCAGTAGGTATCATAGGCCGACTGGGCACATATAAGATAAAAGTGTAGTAACAGACAGAATAGAAGCAAGCAGTCACAGAAATCAACGAAAGGTACACAGGAACTAGCCCAGAGGGAAATCAACAGAACCATATATGAGGCCAGTAAGCAGAGTATACACACCATAGGCACAGGTGAAAGTAAAAAATAACGCACCTGGGGCCTTGCAATAACAGTGTATACATAATAAGTTTACGAAATGGACGGTATACCGGTAACCTAAAGTATAAGAAGAGGGAAAGAGTAATGATAGGCATGCTGAGAGACATGAATCAAACTCAACTAATCATATCAATCTCAAATTCCGAAACTAACAGTCTAGCAGTAACCAATTTCATACTTAACCGTAACAGGGAACAATTCTGTAAGTAAATAGCAAGAGTCTACCTACAGTCCCCCGGCCGCCCATACAACCGAGGAACACAAACAAGTGAAAACAAACCCTCCGGCATCCCATACTACCGGAGCGTACAATCAACAAACAACAAACAAGGGTGGAGCCTCAAACAATGAATGATATGATGCATGAAGATCTCAAGTGAAATGGTATCTCTGTATGTACCTCCTCCGGCGCCGATCCGGCCCAGCAGGTAGGTTCCATGGAAGGACACTGCCCGTATACCTCTACTCCACTGTATACCCTTCCTCCGGCACACGCAGCCCGCAGCCCCAGGCCCGGATGGCAAGGTCCATGGAGGTCCCTGACCCCATACTAAAACTCAGTATCAAAACATATCGTCCGAAAGCAAGTCCGGGTTCAAGATAGAGACCCAGTCTCTAATATGCATGCCCAGACCCTGTCCAGGACTAAAGTAGTAGGAAAATATCTCAAAAACCCCTCCAAGGGTGCCCGGACATAACCGGGTCTAAACAGTAGAAAGTCATCTCAGGTGCTCGGTCCGATCGAGGCTAAAATTATATCAAGTAGCAAGAAAACTCAACTAGCACCCCGGCCCTGCCGAGTCTAGCGTTAATCGTAAAACTGGTGATTTAAATCATAATTTTACTTTCTTTTATCCAGGAATATTCACAAGTTAAATCAAACCATTTCCAAATCATTTCCATCAAAAACAGGCCCCCGGGGCCATGCAAGGTTTAGAAAATAGTGCCAGTAGGCCCGAAGCCAAACCGTAGTAAAACATGGATAAAACCTCTTTAAATGCATGGAAATGGTATGATCACACACAATAGCTGCCCAGCAGCTCACAATTAACCTATCGACCCTGCACAGGCCCACAGCTACTCAGCAAGCATAACCAGCCTAGAAGGATAATTCTATGCCCGGGACTCGCGGACATTCCCAAAATCCCACCTTCTATGTCCCAGAGTCAACAAGGTCTCACGGGACCACAAGGGTAAATAAAATATATCGGCAAGTACTACAAGCAACGGAGGAACAAAAGTAGGCGGACATGAATAAAGCGATCGAGGTCTGTGGTACCAACCTAATAAACAAACCCAAGGATGCCCATTAATACAATTTTATCCTATATATGCGGAGTCTAGGGAAAATAAATCGTAACCTACTTGTCGTCCGATGACAAGATGCTAGAACGATGATTTCCGAGTCCGAACCGCTCCGAAATGAAATCAAATTAAATGAAATTTAATACCACACTAACGTGTGGGTGAATTTTGCAAAGGAATTTTAATGCTGCCAAACATCCAAAGTTTGGCAGATGTGCATATATATGTATAGTGGATTTTGCCAACAATCATTACTAAAATGCTTATGAAATGTGGCAATGTTGACATGTGGCAGCCATCACTTGCTGCAAAAGTTTGGTGTCCACTCCCCCCACATCCACGTGGAGGTGGGGTGGCACATCCTAAATATTTTTATCCCCTTATATATGTATTCGGGTATTGCATAAATTCGTGGTAAAATATATATAACTTTTTAAATATACCATAACTAATAGAAAATTATTTCCAATAAAACTTACTATATTATAATAATAATTTTCAACATGACTAAATTTACTATCTCCGTTAAAATATTACAATGTATAAAAACCTTATAAAATAAATACATATACAATTATATCATAACAAAAGTATTTTTCATAGACCTTTAAATACTAAAACAAAAAGGTAATAAAAAATATAACTTTAAAATAAAATATTTTCAAATATACGCGCGATGCTAATAAAATTCTTAAATTTAGGTTCGCAATTCACCATCGCACGATTTTGATACTCAAGAACTCTCTTGGAATCCTCCCTTATGTTTTCTCACTGTGTCAGAACTGAAATGGCGTTTTAAAACGTGAAGTTGAGGCTTTAAATCGATCTTGACCCGACCCGGTTCGCGACCCGGTTTCTGCCAGACAGTCCGCGGTAAAACAGTCATAGCATATTACTTCGAGATCAGTTAAACGTGACGTTTTGTGCGTTGGAAACTAGACTCGTAGACCTTCGATTTGGTATTTAGAGGGACTTCTAACTCTTTATATATTGAGATAAAAGCTCTGAGACATTTTACCCAAAGTTCAGAAAATTTATTAAAGAAACTTACGATAACTTTTGCCGACTTGCTTGACTTCAAAACTTATCATACGACCAAACAAATGGCCCCGGCACCAAACTACCGATCCCGACAAGCCTTAAATGACTTGGGGCCGCTACAAACAAGCTCTAACGGTACAAGGAAAACGTATACGTGGAAATAACCGGAAGGGTCATTACAAGTACCCACATAATCAATCTAGGCTTTGCATCCTTCTCATCCATAAGGTACCTAAGAGCTGCGTGGTTGGTGTTTACAATCACCTTTGTGCCAAGCAACTATAATCTGAACTTCTTGAAAGCAAAAATCACAGCAAGCAACTCTTATTCCATCACATCATAATTTTTTTGAGTAGTATTAAGTGCTTTGCTAGCATAGTATAGATGATGAAGAATCTTCTTGAATCTTTGTACTAGGACTGATCCCAGCGCCACTCTACTAGCATCGCACATTACTTCAAAAGGCTTAGACCAGTCAGGTGTAAAAGTGATAGAAGCTGAGATCAACTTTTCCTTGTGGCATTCAAATGCCTTTAGGCATGTATCATCTAACACGGACTTCACATCCTTCTCCAATAATTTGTACAAAGGGTGTGCAATTTTAGAGAAATCCTTTATGAATCTATGATAAATCCAGCATTCCCAAAAAAGCTTCGAATACTTTTCACAGAAACCGATGGTGGCAATTTTTCAATCACCTTAATTTTTGCTTTATAAACCTCAATTCCCTTTTTGAGATCTAGTGGCCAAGTACTATACCTTCCTTTACTATAAAGTGACACTTTTCCTAATTAAGCACCAAATTAAATTCTTCACATCTCTTTAATACACAGCTCAAATGGTCTAAGAAGTCCTCAAAGATGTCACCAACCATAGAAAAGTCATCCATGAATACATTGATAGTGTCCTCCACCATGTCGGAAAAGATAGACAACATGTACTGCTAAAAAGTCGCCAACACATCATATAAATAGAAAAGCATCCGCTTGAATGCAAATGTCCCATATGGACAAGTTAAAGTGGTCTTCTCTTGGTCTTCAGGAGAAATTGAGATCTGATTTTATCCCAAATAACCATACAGAAAACAATATCATCCTCTACTAGCAAGATGGTCTAATATCAAAAACATGAACGACATCAGGAAATGGTTTTTTTAATCCACCCATTCATGTTCTTGTAGTCCATGCACACACACCAACGTGTGATTGGCCTAATCAGAATAAGCTCATTCTTTGTATTCGGAATCACAGTGATTCCACTATTCTTTGACTCATATTGGATAGAGCATACCCATTTACTGTCTAAAATACAATAAACCACACCTACATCAGACCACTTGATGAATTCCTTCTTGACGACCTCTTGCATAAGTGGATTAAGCCTGCCCTGATGCCCTATACTAGGAATACAATCTGGCTCAAGTTGGATTTTGCGAGTGTATATACCAGGAGGAATACCAATAATGTCAGCAATGGACCAACTGATGGCCCTCTTGAATTTTTTAAACATAGATACTAGAGCCTTCACTTGCCCTTCAGCCAGATCTGCAGCTATAATAATCAGCGAAGTATTGTTGGCTCCTAAAAAAACATATTGCATGTAAGATGGGAGAGCCTTGAGTTTTAAGAATGGAGACTCCTCAATGGAAGGACTGGCCAGTGGGGTTTCACAATTCTTCAAGTCAAAATCCAGATTTTTGGAGCATATGTGTAGGAACCATACCAGTGAGTACATCAACCATCTCATCATACTCCTTAATATCCTCTCCATCGAAATTCATGATCATAGCCGCAAGTGCTTCAATACCAAATCTCTCCCAAATAGGTACTAGTGGCTGCTCCTCATCAACTATATCTATCACTGAGACCACACACATGTCATTATGGTGTTTCATTGGCTAACAAATATTGAAAGTCACTTCATTATCATTCAACCAAAATTTTATCTGTCTAGGTTCTATGTCAACTTAAGATCATTAGGTGACAAGTAATGGTCTCCCCAAGATAATGGGGACCTCAAAATCAACCTCACAGTCAAGTATCAAAAAATCCACCAAAAAGATGAATGAGTCAACTTTCACAAGAACATCATAAAGAATACCCATAGGCCTTTTAACTGTGCGATCTGCCATAAGAAGCCACATTGATATCAATTTGGGGGCTTCTAAGCCCCACTATCAGAACACTGCTAGTTGAGTAAGATTTATACTAGCACCCAAATCATACAAGGTCTTTGCAAAGTTGAAGGCCCCTATAGTGTATGTAATAGTGAATGCTCTATGATCTTTCATCTTTTGCACAACAAATTGGGAAGCTATTGCACTACAGGGGTGCAAATAATCAGCGGGCTCGAAGCTCAATGGTCCTCTTTTTGGTCATAAGGTCCTTCATAAACTTGGCATATCTAGGCATCTGCTACAGTGCTTCAATTAATGGGATGTTCATAGGAAGTTGCTTCAACATTGATATGAACTTGTGATACTTCCCTTCTTTAGCCTTCTTAATCAATCTTTGAGAAAAAGGTGAAAGAGGTCGTGGAATAGGAGTTGGGATCCGAGGGACCTCCTTCTCCTTTCCTTTTGTAGCTATAGACTTTTTCTCACTTATTTGAGATCATTTTTTAGTCGGATTCTCATCAACAACATGCTTTTCAGATTCAACCACTTTTTAGTATGGATTATCTTAGGCTCGTCCAAATCATGAACAACGATATGCATGGAAGGATCAACAATCTGCTTGCCACTTCTAGTAGTCACAGCCATACATTGACCATCATTTTTTGGATTTTGGATTGTGTTACTAAGAAGTGTACACTTTTGGCATTGGTTTAGGGCTATAGACATTTAACCTAGCTATTTCTCAATCGGCTTAATGGCCGTGGAATATGACTCAACCTTTTGGTTTATCCCTAATATATCTGCGCGAATCTCCTTAAGGCTCTTGTTAGTAGTTTCCACCTTTTTAGCACTTTAGATAACATGTGCTCCATCCTAAAAAAGCTAAAGTCCCCTTCACGGTTACCAGGTGGGATTTATGATACACGTCTATCATTCTTGTATATGTCCCTCTACTTCTAGTCACCATTTCTATCTCTACCTCTACTCCTATCTTTGTACCCTGATCAGTTGTAGTTTTTATCCCTATTATAGTTCCAACATTGATTCCCTTGACCTTGGTGCCAAGTATCTTGATTCAACCATTGGGTATTGGTTCGAAAACCCGCCACTTAATCATTTAAATAGTTTGCCTCCTCAGAATTAGATTTCTCATGGCTTGATGCTTTGCCTTGCATGCATTTTCCTTTTCAGCCCCAGCCCCTATGCAATGCTTTGTGATGAGGTTGATGTCAGTTTTCATCTGCTCCATCTCTTGGTCTCCCTCCTCCTCTTTCCAATGCTGCTCCGCGGATATACTTATAGCATAAATTCTAATAGGGACTTCAGATTCAATCATGTTCCAAGCAATGTTCGTCTTAGTGACCTTGTCAAGCATCTCAACTGCCTCTACATAAGTGTGATCCATGAATGCTCCTCCACTGAAAGTGTCAGCTACTACCTTGGTGTTGGAATTTAAAGACCTATAAAAGATCTCTAACAAAGTTTCATTAGGTATCCTGTGATTGGGTACTTGTTTCAACTTCTTGTTGAATCTCAACCATGTCTCATATAATGCCTTTGTACTCAGCTACCTGAAGTTGTAAATTTTGTCCTTCAACTACAACATTCTAGATGGCGAGAAAAACCTCTCCAAGAAATCTCTTTTCAATTCTCTCCATATAGTGATCGAGTCATTTTGGAGCTCTGCTAACCAAAAACTTGCTTCAGCAATAAAAGATAATGGGAATAGCCATAGTTTGATAGCATCCTAAGTCACCCCAGGTAATTTTTACGCCTTTCAAATCCACACATGGTTTATCAAGTGCAAATTGGCATCATCGATAGCTTTTCCTGCAAACACTCCCTTCATATTCAACAACTGTATCATGGTGCTTGTAATGTCAAACTTTGTCCCAGCGGGTTGTCAGAGAGGTGCTATGGCACCTATTGAACCTACATAATCCAGGTCAGCATCATCATCTTCATCATAGTGAGGGGCATAACGGGGTTTTCATAGTTGATGGACCTTATTCCCTCTCTGCCTAGACTGATCATTAAGTGTATTCTATCAAGCTACCTCGTCATGTCCAACTTGCTGATTTAAAGCATTTTGATGAGAAGCATCCTCTCTTCTATCTTGATCATTAACTGCAGCTAGGTATTTCTCTTCAGCTAGCCGAGCTGCCTCTTCTTGTCGAGCCCTTTCTTATTCCTTAGCCAATATCCTGGTTGTAGCCTCTTCTATAGTTTCTTTAATCCCGTGCTTGTAAATTCTTCTCAAAGTTCTTTCAAACTCGAGATCAATTGGAATCAGGGGATTTCTTTGACTCTGAGTGTTGGGTATACACAAGTGTGTAACCTAAGAACAAAACAAAAACAACAGAAAAAGTAAATTAGAAAATAAGGACTAATAGTCAAATAAACACAATTAGTCTAATCCAAAACCATATTACCCGGTAACGGCACCAAAATTTGATATGCCCAAATTACACCTCTGAAAAGAAGTATAAGGCAGTCGTTGTTCAAATATAAAACCTAACAAAGGTTAGGGTCGATCCCACAAGGAATATGGTTAGAACTTAGGTCAACTGTGGTTATTTGTGCTCTTAGTTGTATTATTTCCAAAAGGGGGAAATTGTGTAACAAGTAATCTTCTAAAAATGTAATTAAACAAGTAGAAGAACATCAGTTATTGTTGTTGTTAATCAATGAGAGAAGTGACTAGGATTTTGTTCCCCATGAGTTCATAACGTAGTAAGGTGTTGTACTAGCAATCTATTCTAGTGTTCAACATGTAAGATCGGTAAGTTAGGTTCCACTAAATAGTTGGTCCCCTAGATAGATGATATCATCATGCAACTTGGTCTATCAATGAATGTTTGCTTTACTAACCCTTACCTTTGATCCCAAATTAGCTATTCCTGGATAAGGTCAAGCTATTAGATGAGGGTTGATAGGCCCAAATCTCCATTGTATTATCCCTCCATGCGTTACGTCTTTTATCCAGCAAGTAAGAATAATGCGAGTTCTAACCTTTGCAACCATTAGAATGCAATCAATATGAAGGGAAGACCAATACATGCATGTACACAATTCAAGAATTGCTAAGTACTTTGCCTACTTTGTTAATTCATCATGGTTCCTAAAACCCGAGTTGTGGATTTAGCTACTCATGGTCATAAGAGAACAATAAGGATATAACAAGGAATTCATGATTATATACTTACAAGATGAATAAAAGAACCCAAAAACTTGAATTATCCAACAACACATCAGTAATCAAGAATTAAGATGTGTTCTCTCAAAAAACATAAACAAGATAAGAATTGATGTTTTTAATACTTTGATAGTCAAGAATAGAGTGTAAAACATAAAATAAAACCTAGGAAAAGTATTTATAGACATAACAAATCTTATCCTAAATAAACTAGGAGAAATATACTCGGCAGCTTCCATGAGTGCCATCCATGATTAATGGATCAATCCACAGGTCATGGATGCCTTATGTGGAATTCAGGCTTTTAATCTTCTTTTAGTTTCAAGTCCATGAGGCTATTCCACAGCTCATGGAATGCCTTCGTGAAAGTTAGGCCTTTTTGATCTTCTCTGGACGAGTTCCATGGATAGGATCTATGCCTCGTAGATGATTCCATGAATCTTGGAAATTTGTCAACGAAATCAACATAACTTGGCCTCTTGCAGCATTCCATGATCCTGTTCCACATCTCATGAAAGGCCATCATGGATCTCAGTCTTTATCTATTTTGCATCATTTTTCCTTTACATAGATTTCGAGCCCTATTTTCCTACACAAAAACCCAAAACACATCAAATATACCAAAAAGCGCTAAAGAACATACACCATTCCCAGGTTTTAAGCATCAAAAGTGTCATAAAACTATGGCACATTAGAGTTATTTGTGGAACATCTTGTGAATTGTGAAGATCTTATGGTAAGGGTCCCCGAGAATGTCTATCTTGGTCCTAACAATACCTTCCAATTTTCGTATGCAAAGAGTTAAGGACGGGGCAAAGAGAAGCTTTAGTGACCGTCTTAAGGAAGTACATTTGATTCTTTGGATAGAAAATGGAGAATCTTCTTGGCATTCCTCTGAAGACCCCTTGATCTTAAGGTATTGACATTGTGCTGTGATATTAAATCAAGTGCTTCTTGGGAGGAAATCCAAGTGTTAGTTGAATTTCTTTACTTCAGTTTGTTATTTTTGGTGTGTACAAATATAAAATCTTTGAAAAAGTTCAAAGTATTCGAAGAGCCACTAGAGTGGATTTGCGCTACATCTGTGGACCACTAGCGTCAACTTGCAGCACAGAGGTGAGGTGCAACTCTTAACAGAAAACCTGGAAATAAAGTTTGAAAATGAGATCTTTGGGTGTCATTTGCAGAATAAAAAAGGTCACTTGCAAACGACAAGTGAGACGTAGATCAAAATAAACCACCTAGGCAAAAGTTTGAATTCATAGTCATTTGTGCACCACTTGCGGCTCATAAGAGGTCCTTTGCAGCCGCAAGTAGGCCATAAGTGCAGGTACGCCTTGTAACTTCTTAACCTAACCCATTGATCAACCTGACCCAATGAATTAACACACACCTTTCCACCATCTAAACCCCTCTTTCACCTATTTTTTTTCACCATTCTCAATCTCTCAGACCTCAATTTCTCTAAATTCTATCTCTTCATTCTCTACTCTCCTCCTTCTACTCTCTCTCATCCACCACCACTGTGCCACCAGTCAACACCGCTACTGCCACTATTAATATTCCGGTGAGCTTGAATCTTCCACCATTGTCAAAAGCTTCAAGCTCTATTTTTCTTACTCATTTCACTCTCACACTCATAATTTGTATGCAGTTAAAGTTTAAATCTTGAATTTTCAGTTTATATATTGTGAATTTGCTAACTGTGTGGTCTCATTGACATATAGCTTTGATTTATGATTTGAGTATAGATGTGGGTTCATTTTCATTATTCTATATATGAAAATGGTGCATCATGATTGGTATTTTTAATGAATTAGTTGTTAATTTTGATTCATGTCATAAATTGTGGTTTGGGATGAAGTCTAAGTAACCCCACTCGGTTGTGATACATGAGTTGGACCAATGATAGATTTTGTGATGCTTTTCTTAAGGGCTAGTTTGTTGTTGCAATTTGAGTCTTTGGTCGAATTGAGATGTGTGAGTTGCTTGTGCTTAAAGAGATTATCTTGTTTGGTGATCGAATTGATTGAGATTGTATGTTTCATTTGCATTGAGTGAATATGCTAGGTTAATGAGCTTGTTGCTAAATGATTCTCGATGATAGATTGTGTGATGACTTTTTTAAAGGGAAATCGTCATTTTTGTTCTCATAATGTCAAATGAGGTTGATATGTTATTGGTTTGTCTCTTTGGGGAAGTGTGAGCACCCATTAGGCTAAGGTTGTGGTATAATTCTTGCCTAAGTGTTGGAGTTGAGTTGTTAAAGATGGATTGTTCACTGGTAAGAACCTGCGAGCTGCAAGTGTTGCCTTGCGGCCCGCAAGTGAAATAAAAAGGCTGGGCATAAGGTTCCCTTCATTGTCTAGCCATTTGTGTGACACTTGTGGCCCGAAAGTCTCCAATTGTGGCATGTAGGAGTAATGCAAATGACCCCTGAAGTTCCAGGCCAGTGCCTCAGCTCTGCGCCTCACTTGCGAGACACATGTATTCACTTGCGACACGCAAGAGCTGAGCAATCAGCTTCTTATGTTTCTTTCCTTTTTGCATTGTTTTTCATTTTACTTCTTTGTTTCTCTTAGTTATTGTTTTTTGCATAAACTTATAAAAAATACAAAAAGATTTTGTTTCATTTGTTTTCTTGGCTACTCATATAATTTTGCATTTATATGTCTTCAAATAGGTCCAACCCTGACAGAAATGCTCGCAAGGGCACGCCCAAAAACAAAAGCAATGCCCCTAGGTAAGATAAGACACCTGAGATTCCTCCTGAATTGGTGATTGATATAGATCAAATCTTCTTCTGTGTTTAGGGTATGAAGCCCTATTATCTCCTTTTTTGTGAGTAGAGGATGTTCACCGATGAAAGAAGTTTAACTTGACAACATTGAAAGGTAACCTCCCCAACATAACCAAATAGTTTGATAAGAACGATTGGGATCCTTTGGTAGATACCCCGGGCCCATATTTTTCGAAATTAGTATGAGAACTCTATGCCTCATACCAAGAACAACAAGAATTCTCTAAAGCAGAAAAGGAAAGTCGACAATTTTCCTTTCCTACGATTTGTACTGGTGCAGGGTAAAGAGATATCCATCACCCTCACGGATATCAATACCATTTATTGGGAAGACTCGATAACTTTTGGAACTTCTTATGATGAGAAAAATAGCCACGAAGGACAGTTAGTTTTCTTAGGTGGCTGGTATTATTGCATAGGGAAAGCCTCTTTTGGCCACAACTGGTGGTGAAATAGTGCACTAGGACCTTAAATTTGAAGCTAAAATATGTCTTGATTTAGTTTGCTTTAGGATTATACCATCCAAGAATAATAATCAGATCTCTATTGAGATTGTTCTACTAATTGTATGCATTATGGAGGGGATCCACATAAATTTTGAGGAGATAGTAGTGGTGCCATTCAAGAAGAGGGCCCAACATAAGGCCACATCTATGCCTTTACCAGTTCTAATCAGTAAGCTTTATGCTCGACATGGTACACCCTACTTTAGACCTTTCGATAAAACACTTTTTGCTAATGGAGTTATCGATATAGACCGGATGAAGGATGAGGATTCTCCCAAGGTTAAAATGATAAAGTTTGCTCAATACTTGGGTACTTCAGTGAATACTATTACTGGGTTAGAGGCTTTTGATGTACCTATCGATACTCTTGATGCTTCTTTCATATAGTCTGGCTCTATCATTCCTACTTCTGTGGTATCGACAAACACTCCTAATGAGTCGATGCCTCTGGGACCCCCTCCACATTATAGCATCCTCCGCGTAGTGTCTCTAAAATCTTGTCGACATGACTCACACCAATAACGCCCGCTTGACAAAGTTTGCCAAAGGCATCCCCAGTTCTATTCAAAAGGCAATGAATGAGGCTCTTGCACCAATCTTTTATAGTATGAGTAAATTTTGTGCCAGGGTTGACATTATCGAGAGATCTGTAAGCTTCAACACAAATGGATGTTGAGAAGCTGAAAGTGGATGTTTTACATATGGCACCTGACCTCAGTTTATTGGATGTTGCTTATGAGTCAAATCCTAGAAACGGGAGTCCTACAGATGATTTACTTGAAAGAGATGGTGCGGTAGGTAGTTCAAAG
The DNA here is from genome assembly GCA_003996215.1 of Jaltomata sinuosa. Classification (NCBI taxonomy): domain Eukaryota; kingdom Viridiplantae; phylum Streptophyta; class Magnoliopsida; order Solanales; family Solanaceae; genus Jaltomata; species Jaltomata sinuosa. The sequence goes on along the minus strand of QJPP01003884.1, from coordinate 96,218 downwards.
ACTGAGGAAATATGAGGGGTGGATTAGGTTGGTGTTGGGGTGACCCAAAACCTTTCCTTTTCCCAGCATATACAACAGGCCATGCAATTGTTGTGAGAGAAGGACGATGCTCATAGAGATGGTACTAGTTTGAGCTCCTAGGTACCTCAGAGTATCTATCTAGATAGATGGAAGATCCCATCACAAGATGAGCCCCTTCAAATTCCTAGAGATACCATGACTCCGAATCCTACCCAGTTTCCCAATAATATCAATGCCTAGTGCTCATTAGGGAGTCTATGCACCTATTTCTTCATCTCTTATTTTATAACGCATTAGGGACAATGCTTGTTTTTAGTTAGGGGTGGATGTACTCAGTTTGTTTGATTGATTTGATGCCCTTGTTAGGCTTGATTTTGAAACATTTGGTGACCTTTTCAGGCTTGGTTGTATATTTTAAATACTATTTGGCCCTTGTCAGGCATGTTTTGTGGATGCTCTTTATTTGTCCCTTGTCGGGTTTGTTTTTGGATATTTACCTTATTGTTCCCTTTCCAGGCATGATCTCTTGCATTGCATATGAATACGAATGTGAGGCATTTTAATGGATTAGTTGATTTGCCGAATCGGTTTACACATCTGTTGTCTTACCATCCATGCATCAAATTTGCGCTCAGTGTCTTTACCAGGCCCATTTACAAAATGATTCATGAGCATATAATTTCAAACTCGCCTTTGTTATTAGTAGATGCAATAAACTCTCACTGCTTTTTTTATCCATCAGTTCTTTCCAATATGAATTTTTTTCTTTTCTTTGTTTTTATTGTCAAATCGAGTGGAAATTCCCTATAATAGATTGAGAAACGACTTTCTTAAGGGAAAGTCCTAGTTTTAGTGTTTGTGTCAAGTACATGTCACATTTATCTTGAGCGGGACCACCAAAAAAAATTCTTTGCAAATGTTTTGAACTTGAGAAAAGAAGGGAAAAGAATTCAAGTATTCTTTTGTCATGATCTTTAAAACATTGTTTGTCTCTTTGTTCGCAAATGAATTACTTGACTTAAGGCCTTGTGCTTTAGAAAGCTTGCCTCACACTTGTCAAACAACTAGAAGAGGATATTCTTCTGAGTCAATCTAGTCAATGGAGCTGTTATAGAAGAAAATCCCTCCGTAAACCATCTATATAGAAACCTGCCAACCAGATGAAATTGTGAACCTCGATAGGAGAGGTGGGTCTAGACCTATCTTGAACTGCCACAATCATCACTGGATCCACCATAGTCCCATCCTTAGATAGCACGTGCCCCAAGAATACCATAGACTCAAGCCAAAACTCATAATGTAGATTCAGTAACTCACTCCCAGATTCGAGACTAGTAGATCAGCAGCACATCCAGCCAACTTGGTGAGTCCTTCTCATTCGAGGACTTGGAGTTTAACTTCATTCTAGACTATTAATTCTTTCATTCAGTTTTTAGTATTTAGAGTTAGTTGGAGGATTGTCCCAGCAGCTCATCAGTAGTAGAGGCTTTCAGTTTAATTCAGATTGTCATTTTTAGACTTATATTCATATGACAGATCAAGTTGCTCATTACTTCAGTTAAGCTTTTGTTCTTATGTTTTGTTCAGTTTTTAAGTCATGCTAATGCCAGATGGTTATCATGAGACCATTTGTGATCTTGGGTCCCGTGTTACATCTAGGAGGTAGGCTTGGGGCATGACAAGTAACTTATAAAATATAAAATCTAACTAAGTCAGGTCTAAAAGAGGTAAACCATAACCTACCTCAATGCCGAACTGCAGTTGTGAACCATCACTCAGGATCTTTTCCCTTTTAAAGTGCCTCAGAATGTTGTCACACAATCATAAATAAAATCTTGGTGTCAAGATGAGAATACTGACACCCATATTGATATACAAAAATTTAGGTAAAAAATCATGTCAGAAATTGACCCTTGGGGCCCACGTAACAAAAAAGAAAACAAATTTTACAATTATGTTCAGAATGGGTTTCTAAACCCATGCCTATAATTTGGGCACAAATGGGAATCGTTTTGAGGCCAAAACAATCCCAAAAGCTCACTTGATCATAGATGATTGACAGGGGAATTCTACGAAAATGAAGAAGAAAATTCATGAAATAAATAATGGTAAAAGAGCAGGGGAACATAATGAACTTACCAGAATTAATTTTGTTGAACAATAGCTCTAAAACCAGCTCCTAAGCTCTAGCAATAATGGAGTTTATGATTTTTTACAAAGAAAATAAAGTTGAAACATATATATAGCTGCCAGGGGTCCTTTATCACAAACGCCAAGAACCCCTTGAGAACGCAAAGAAGGAATAGGGGAGATCATCACGATCATAATGGTCTTTGTTGGAAATTCAAAGAACAAGTTGGATTAGGTCCCAGCCGACCTTCATCGTGAATGCAATGAACCGCTCGCGAATGGGATGGTCAAAAAGTCAAACTATCGTGAACGCGATGGTCATCTTGCAATATTGATGACCAAAAGGGTCCGCACCAACAACAACAACAAAAACCAGCAAAACATCAAGGCTAAAAAATCATCAGATGGGCCCTCGGGATTCATTTGAGACCCCGTGAACACAAACCAAATATGCCACCTGACTGAAAAAGACATTCTGGACTCAACAAAATCATCAAAATGACTAACAAAGCCCGTCTTGATAAAATGCTGACAAAAGTCAATACTTTGCCGATTTTGCCTAAAAGTAGAACTCAAGTGCTCAAAATAAGTCCAGAAGGCTCGAGATCCAAACCAAAGGTCTCACTAGCACAAAGTCAAGGTTCCATAGCTCACATCACTGACAAAATTTCTATCTGAGCAAGTCTTCTTTGAATATTGACCAAGGTAAAACTTATCAACTTAGAGAGTTCCAAAATAGGGAAACTCATCTAGAACTCGACTGAACAGTTTGGAAAGCATGCCACCCATCTCTGTAATCTAAACTAACTATGAAGAAGCTATGAAAAGGGTCAAAATGGTAAAAAGATATGAATATAAAAAAATGACCACAAGGGTCATTACACTATGCCTTTTGGGTGTGTTAAAGAATGAACAATTAGTAAATTGTATCTAATGTAATGATCCATTCTGTCATTATTAATAATTTTGCAGTAAAATGACAGAAATAAAAAAAATTGTGATTCTAAATTACTTGGGAATGATTATTTTTGTGTTTACTATAGCACGGATTGAATTAGAGTCAAAGAAGGGGGATCGACAAATGATGCACTAGTGCAGCATTCACGGTCTCACCACAGTGAGATTTCCACAACGAGAAAACTTCTATTGCATATGAGGCAAAATAACGGGAGTTAATTCTTTAACTCCCAACTCTTTTCCAAAAAAGAGACCTTCTTCTAAGAATGTCCCAGGTCTGTTCTAACCTTAGAACACCAACAAAATAGAGGAAAAGCTCCCAAAACAATGCAGTTTCCACCTCCTCCTCATGGCCTCTCCCTTAGGATTCTTAGAACGAGAATAGGAAGCAAGTTGCATGTAGTCATAGAAGCAACTCAACATTGAGGTAGTTTATGATATTTAATGATAAGACTTTCATTTGTTATCGTAATACAATGTAGAAATTAATAGAGACAACATGATTAGGCCTTTGATTATTGATTTTGATAGATAGTACTTGAATATTTGAGAATCAAAATATATCTGTCATGATATACCTGTATGTGTGAGTGGTTGATAAACCCTTAGTTGGGATAGATGATGGGGGAATATGTGACGTTCTTATGGTAGTTGTAGAAATCAGGATATTATCGTGTTGGGTTAGAAAGGAATTATGAATTGATAAACCTTCTCTGTGTAATTTCTCATTGGTGTGATCAACTGATGTGTAATATTTCGTGTTCTTAGGTAGTGGTGTATGATAAGTCGGTAACCTACCAACTTATTAAGCCTTTACTCATGAATTATTACAATATTTTGATAAGATCTGGTGCTTCTTATGGCCTTTATTAACATGAATGCAGGTAATATTGTCCTAGAAAAGAAAATAAGGAAATGGACCCAACGGAGCTCAAACGGAGTTAAAGTGTGAAGTGATCGGAAGAGATGAAGGTTTTGTGGTGAGGTGCGGACCTCATGTGACATGAAAAACATGAGGTGCAGTCTGCACCTTCATCCACGTGAAGCTCAGAAGAGAAGAGAAGGATATTTTAAGGGGTGCGGCTGTCCTACGACACACACATGATCTGGTGTGAACTGTACCCCGCTTCGCACAACGACTGAAGTTCAGCCTGGTCGCTGGTTCACTCATGCGGAGTTGTATGACATGCACAACATGATGTGTGAATTGCACGTCACAACGCATAGCTCCCGAGGGGCTTTTTTGTCCATTTTTATATGAAGAAATGGGAACATTATAAAACCCAATTTAGGCATTGTTTTTGATAGTTTTTAGTTTTTGGAAGCAAGATTTTCTCCCAAGGAAAGAAGAGGGTTTCATTCTAATTCCTTCCTCTTTAACCTTGGATTCACCATACTTGTAAATTTGAGCTTGGATATTGGATTCTTGCTACAACTTAAGAAAAGGAACTTGAATTTCCCTATGGGTATACTTTCTTCTTCCTTTAGTATGAGTGGCTAAGTTTCCTTGTCTAGGGGTGTGTTGATGATGGGTACTTGATAAAACAGTATGGGTCTTGCTTATTTGTATTTATAATTGCTAATATTATATGGGTCTAGTTTTTTTTTCTTATATCATATGGGTCTCGTGATTTCACCATATTTTAACTCTAAAATTTGTGGTTGTAAACATTGATTTACTTTACTTGATTGTGTTCTTGCTTGTAAAATGAGTTTACAATTTTGGATGTGAAATTGCTAGTGGGTACTTGGGATCCCACTTAGATTGAGACTAGTAATAGCTCAATTCACCAGAAACACCCATTTAAGGGTCTAAGCTAGAGATAGTATGACCTCCCCAAGCATATATTGGTTGGTTTATGCCTAAATAATGGTGTTTGAATAAAAACCGTTGGATATATGATTCTTTGATCGAGAGATTAACAAGCATGCCTAAAACCAATGCTACCTATGTTATTTAGTAGGAATTTACACAATTGAGTAAGTACCCTGACCCGTATTAAAGTCCTATCGGAAGCACATCCCTATTCATCCTCTCTCTAATGTTTACACCTCTATTTTTTTACCTTATTTCTTTGTTTGTAATTTGAATTATAAAATATTCCCAATTCCCCACCTTTTTACATTATTTGTTGTTTGAGCATTCGACTCTCGGTGTGACATCTTTTTTACAATCTCTTAGGCTAAGCTCCAATTCCATGTGGGATCGACCCTTACTCTCATCGGGTAATATAAATTATGTTTTGCTTAACGATCTTTGTTACCTCCATCTTGGAGAGTACATTTGAGCGTTATCAAAAATGGCGCAGTTACCGGGGAATTGTGTTTGAAAAGCCTTTTTGATTGTGAATTGAAATCACTTTGTGGAGTATTTATCATTTTATTTGGTTTATTATTTTTGTCCATTGCACAGGCATCCCATGAGCGAAGTGGGCAACAATGGATGTGTCGACAGGTTCATGGATGCAACCAATCTACCCGTAATTCAAGTGGGTGTAGGTGAAATCTGCCTACCTCCCACGATTGGAAATGCGGTGTTTAGCATCACTAGCATAATGCTCCACCTTATACAAATGAAGGGGATGTTTGGAGGAGGATCACACGAAGATGCAAATAGTCACATCCAAAACTTCGTGGAGATATGCCAACCTTTCAGCTTCAAAAACTTTCCCAAAAATCTATTCGGCTTCTCCTGTTCCCCTTCTCTCTAACGGGGGAAGCCAAGGCTTGTACTTACCAATATACTACAATGACTAAGGTTTGAGGTATTATCGTTGAGCCACAATGTAAAATCAAGCGCTTCTTAGGAGGCAACCCAAGTGTTTTTACTCTGTTCTTTGTTACCTTTTTGTTGTTTTTGGTTTGCTTTAGGAATGCATGAAGAAGAAAAATGAACAAGTGGAAAACAAGGAAAAAATGGGGCATGCGGAGGACTGTGCGGTTCGCACAAGCCATTATGCACGTCGCATGGGCCAACGTATCCCCAAGTAGAGAACTTGAAGAAAAATTGAGTTGGAGGAAATATGCGCTGAGATGTGCATTCTGCACGAGCCTATGTACGCATCCCACCTCAGTCGCACACCATTGCAGAAAGTTGGGCCAAGTTGGGCATGAAAAAAGTGAACTGCAAAGTGACATGCAGTCCGCACAAGGGATTGTGCGAATCGCATGTAGAGGTGCACCAAGGTAAGTTTTAAATTTTTTGTTGACCTACCCAACCCAGAGACTGACTTGGTAACTTTTCTTATTCTTTTTCTCTTTTTAACCGCCACCTTCACCCTTTTCTCCCATAATTCTTCAAAACCTCCATAACATCTCTATCAAAATCCTCCACTAATCCCCCAAACACTCCCAAAAATCTTCTCTTCCTCTCCCCACTCCTCTCTGCCGCCACAACCCAGTCATCGCCGCAGTTATCTCTGGGTAAAGTCGTGAGTCAGCATTGTTGCTCTTTCAAAAGTTTCAATTTTTACTTTCCTTCTCATAATCTTAACTTGTGGTAAGTTCTCCAACTTTAAGTGCTTGTTATTATGATTATTGGGAACTCATATTGTGAAGCATGCTCCTTAGAATTGCCATGTTGATTTTGGGTGAGACCCAAAAAATTTCAGTCCCTAATTTTGGATTATAATGTTGATTTTGATTAGGATCAACTTGGTAGAACTCGATATTGTGATAATGCATGTTGATTGTAGTAGTTTTTAGCCTTAAAAATCTGTGTTTGGGGTGAAGTCTGAGTAACACACCTGTGATTGATGCATGATTTGGCCCTATGATAGATTGGGTGACGTCATTCTTAAGGGAAAATCTTCATTTTAATGAGGTTTTGGTTGACAATTGATATTTGGGGCTGAAATTTGTTACTACTCTTATGCTCATGTTCTATGTTGAATAGTTTGTTGGGTGTATGATTTGGGTGTGAGGTAGGAATTGTTGTTGAATGAATGTTTCTAATTGTTGCAATTGAAGGCTTAATGTTCCCAATGATAGATAGGGTAACGTCCTTCTTAAGGGAAGTCGTTGAGCTTTTCTTTTGTTTTGAATGGTGATAATGGATTCTGGAGAATTCTGAGTACCCGAATGATTTGCTTTGGGTCATATAATATTTGTCACTATTGCTTAAATTGTTTAATTATTGGTTTGATGCTCGGTGTCAAGTGCTTAATACAGATCTTGCTTTACGAATCACATGTGTAATTCACAAGAACACAAGGAACAAAAAATTCCAACTGTTTCCTTATGAATTTTGCATGTGATCCATAAATATCTATGTGCAAAATGGATAAGGCACCACACCTTGTAAAAAAGTGTTTCTAGTTCACTATTTAGAAGGGTGAAGCATGGTGTGACACACACTCTTGCTGGTGCGGTCTGCACCAGCTTCACACCTCAGTGCAAAAATGAGTATAGGATTCTAGTAGCTCGTGCAAAATCACATGCGATGCGCACTATCCCTTCTGCGGTTTACACATGGTCTGCATGAGCCATCAGTTACCTACTATGTTTTTCTACTTCTTTGCATTCCATTCTTTTTAATTAGTTAACTTCTTTCTAATTTTTCTTCTTTTACATATATATCAAAAATACAAAAAGATTTTTTGCTTTTACTTTTGGCACTCACAATCTCCATGTACAGACTATGTCTTCCACCATGGGTAACAAAGGGCGCTAACCAAAGAAACCATCAGCTGCGAAAGAGGAAAGAATTTGCTTCGGGATTGAAGGCATGAAGGCAATCTATAATCGAGATAAGGGTAGGACCTTCAATGTGGAGAAAAGCATCAACTTGGCTACGGTCTGGGAGGAGCTACCTAACATCCATAAATAGTTTGTTGACAGAGAGTGAAAACCATTCCAAGATGTACCTGGCGGGTACTACAAGGAAATAGTTTGGGGGTTCTTTGCTGCTTATCAAGCCAAGCAAGACTCCAAGGGATATAAGGGGAACGTGGAGAGCTTCTCTAACTTTGATTCAGTTATCGTCCGAGGCAAGAAAGTGTTTGTCACTCTAATTGACATCAATGATATCTATTAGAGTCACCCAATTGATCCTGCCCCTGCACTCTTGGCTAGGTTGTCTGCCGAGCAAAAGACATATCGTGAGACGGTCCCTATAATTGCTCATGACATTCCTCTCTAGTCTACTATGGTGGGTGATATTACAAGGAGGTCCTTACACTTTGAAGCTCATCTCTGGTATGACCTTGTTTGCATCCATATCCTGTGCGCCCTCACAGAACGATCAGAAGATAACTCAGGATGGGGACATTCTGATTGCTTCTATTATGACAAGTGAATATGTCAACTTCGGGAAGATAGTGACTATGGTAATAAGGAGGAAAGCTTGCAGGGGAAGTGATTCATTGCCCTTCCTAGTACTCATTACTAAACTGTGTGCTAAAGCCAATGTCTCCCTCCTCAGTTGTTACAAGTTTGCACATGCTATTGAGACGATTGACCTTGATCAGAAGACAGACAAGGATGCTCCCAGGTTTAAGAGGCATAAGACTGAGCCATTGGGGGAAGTTGAAGTTGATTACTTTGATGCTGAAGAAACTGGCTTCTCTCTTTCTCGGGCTGCTTCAGAGACAGATACCCCCACATCTACTGCACCTAGAGGACCCTTGACCAAGAGTGGCCTCCATGATATGGTTGATAAGACATATAATCATGAAAGGCAGCTGAATGATTTGGCACTCAAGTTGCCCGGGTTGATTGAGGCAGCTGTAAAATGGGCCATCAAGGGAGTGGTTGAAAGCGTCACCTCACTCTGCAAAATGTTTGACACTATTGAGGGAGCTGTAAAGGAAATATGAAAGGATGTAGCTAAAGCGAAAGGGAAGGCCCTAGTTGAGGAAGCAAATTTGAGAACCTTGCCTCAGCCCTGTCAAACTCGTGGGCCCATGGATGACGTGTTTGCATCTTATGCAGATTATGAGGAGGAGGTACCTGGTGATGAGAATGCAAAGCTTGATGATGATGAGAACCCAGCTTTGCAGAGGGTTCTCCGGGAGACCACAACTACTGCACACTCCCGAAATAGTGGTGCTAGTCCTAGTGGAGAGGCTACAGATGATGGTGATAGGGCATAACCCTACAGAGAGTTGTCGCACCCCTTTTTCCTTATTAGAGCTCAAAGCATTGAGGGCAATGTTTCTTTTTATGGGGGAAGATGGTGTTATTTGATTTGGTTGATTAGTTGCCCGTGTTTTTCTTGAGATATTTTATTGCCCTTGTCGGGCTGACAATTTTTTTTTCCTTGCTAGATTTTATTTTCTGCCCTTGTCGGGCATGTTGGATGATTGTGATGATATTTCCCTTGCCGGTCCTTTTTATGTTATTTTATGCTTAATTGTGCCCTCGCCGGGCTTGATGTTTAATCTTGATTGTGGACCGGGATAGTTTTACACGTTCCCATTATTTCACTACCCGTGCCTTGCAAATGCGCTAAGGTCCTACGTCGAGGCTTTTATTTCAAATGATTCATGATCGCGCAAATTTTGTAATCGCCTTGTTAATAGTAGTTTAGCAATAAACTCTGAGGGTTTTCTTAATACCACGGTTCTTTCCCAAGGTGCAAATTTTTTCCTTACTCTATTTTCTTTTTTTTTCTTTTGTTTTTATGTCAAAACGGGTTGGTGTTTCCCTATGATAGATTGAGAGGTGACTTTCTTAAGGGAAAATGCAAAGTTTTAGTTTTAATTTGAGTCCGTGCATTGCTTATCTCAAAATGGACCAACCAAAAAATTCTTTCGGTTTGGCTTGATCGATTCACAAATGAGTGTGTAATTAACTCGGAATATCTTGTCAAAAGTCATTTGTCCCAATTATTTTTGAGACTAATGTGAAGAAGTCTTGTGGCATAATGCCTTGCGTGGTGAGGCTTTACCTTGATTTTTGTGCATGTGTGTCATCTAGAACTTCTGCGAATGTGATTTGAGGTGAAATTCTAGATGTGACCGAGCTTGGAAGATGATCGTAGGCCCTTTTTGAATAGCCATTTTACCCAAATGACATTCCTTGACATCAATCCTAGTGAACCCTTTTGAGATTGTGACCATTCTTTGGCACCTTGTTTGACACCTTGACCTTTTTGAAACCTCTAGCTTGGGACCCATCCTCCCGAACAACTTGAAAGTGAAACGTAGGCTAAAAGCCTAAGTTTGTTGGGGGGGAAATGAAATGACAAAAAATGCAAAAACCTAAATTTGGGGGTGTATGTGTTTAATGTGGAGAAGAAAAGGAACGCACTGCAAGTGAAATGTAGCACCTTATGTTGAATTGAAAATTGCTCCAAAAGTTCAATCCAATGAGAAAAATGAAAAGAAAAGAATTGGTTCTACCAAGTGAAGGTGTTACAAGGAGGAATAATGATCAAGATTGAAGGGAAAAGCTTGGGATGTGTGAGGAAGAAATAAGGTGAAGTCAAAAGTACAAAAATGTGAGCGGTGTTCAAAATGATGAGAAAGAGCGCTAGGGAGGTTTAGTCACTTGATCCAAATGCAATCCTCACCTTAGCCCTAGCCAATATAGTAACCTGCAAGTACTTAGTGATTCAAAGCTTAGCTACTCTACAGTAGTAGTGATTTACATGATGGGCAAGCCTATAGTTCGACATGTGTGCACTTGAACTTCCTTGAGAGAGGGAGAGTCTTTATGGTTCTCTTATGATCCCTTGTATTGTGAAATTACATGATTGTGAGTGGGATTCTCTCTTGTGGTGAGTGGCATCATGAACTCTAATTGGAACATAAAGTCTCTATTTCAATTGAGAGGAATGAATGAGATAAGTTGTGTGGAGAATCTCGAGGCAAACCTTGATGGTCCATGCCAATGACTTGAGAAGCTTTATATCTTGTTTCAAATGACAAAATTCCCTTGATTTTAGAATGAGAAATGAGTTCCTTTGAAAAGGTTTTGAAATGATCAATTGCCTTGATAATGTGGTGGTTCAAATTGAGACTAGTATGGTAGTTAAGTCTTTTGGTTTATTATCTTTTTCTTGGTTTTAGAATAGATTAGTCTTTTGGGCATTGATTGAGTTTTCGAGCATAATTCATTTCTTACTTTGTGAGTATCTTGCTTGAGGACAAGCAATAGTTCAACTTTGGGAGTTTGATAAGTCGGTAATCTACCAACTTATTAAGCCTTTACTCATGAATTATTTCCATGTTTTGATAATATTTAGAGGTTCTTATGGCCTTTATTGACATGAATGAAGGTACTCTTGTCCTAGAGAAGAAAATAAGGAAATGGACCCAAAAGAGCTCAGAGGGACTTGAAGTGTGAAGTGATAGGAAGAGATGAAGATTTTGTGGTGAGGTGCATAGCTCGTGGGACACGCACAACATGAGGTGCGGTCCGCACCTTCCTCCACATAATGCTCAGAAGAGAAGAGAAGGATCTGTTAAGGGGTGCCACCATCGTGCCAGATGCACAAGCTCTAGTGCAAACTGCACCCCTCTTTGCACAACGACTAATGTTCAGCCTGGTCTCTGGTTCACTCATGCGGAGCTTTGCAACGCGCATAGTAAGATCAGCGAACAACACATCGCGGCGCACAACTCCTGAGGGGCATTTTTTTCCATCTTTGTATGACGAATTGAGAACATTTTAAAACCCAATTTATGCATAGTTTTTCATAGTTTTAAGTTTTTGTAGGCAAGTTTCTCTCCCAAGGCAAGAAGAGGGTTTCATTATAATTCCTTTCTCTTGAACCTTGGATTCACCATACTTGTAAATTTGAGATTGGATATTGGATTCTTGCTACAAGTAATGAAAAGGAACTTGAATTTCCCTATGGGTATACTTTCTTCTTCCTTTAGCATGAGTGGCTAAGTTTTCTTGTCTAGGGGTGTGTTGATGATGGGTACTTGATAAAAGGGTATGTGTTTTGCTTATTTGTGTTTATAATTCCTAATATTATATGGGTCTAGTAATTTAAACATATTTTAACTCTAAAATTGGTGATTGCAAACATTGATTTACTTTACTTGATTGTGTTCTTGCTTGTAAAAGGAGTTTATAATTTTGGATATGAAATTGCTAGTTAAGATTGAGAGTAGAAATAGCTTAATTCGCCGGAAACACCCATTTAAGGGTCTAAGCTAGAGATAGTGTGACCTCCCCAAGCATATATTGGTTGGTTTATCCCTAAACAATGGTGTTTGAATAAAAACTGTTGGATATATGATTGTTTGATCAAACGATTAACAATCATGCCTAAAACAAATGCTACATATGTTATTTAGTAGGAATTTATGCAATTGAGCAAGTACCCTGACCCGTATTCAAGTCCCATCAGAAGCACATCCCTAGTCGTCCTCTCTCTACTGTTTACACCTTGCTTTTTTTACCTTATTGCTTTGTTTGGAATTTGAATAGTGACAGATTCCCAATTCCCCCCCTTTTTATATTATTTGTTGTTTGAGCATTCGACTCTCGTTGTGAGATCTTTTCTACAATCTCTTGGGGTAAGCTCTAATTCCTTGTGGGATTGACCCTGACTCCCATCGGGTAATATATTTTGTGTTTTGCTTAACGATCGTTGTTACCTCTATCTTGGAGAGTACATTTGAGTGTTATCAGTGTAGAGTGGCCTTCTGATGTGAGTTGAGCAAAGAGGGCAGTAGAATTTTGTCAAGACCTGATTTCTCGGTCATGATGACACCTAAAACCCCCCCAGTCGAACCAATCCCCGTAGCCCAAAATGGTTAGTAATGGGATACTATCCAACAAATAAGCGAAAGAACAGTAAAAATAGCGGAAGCAAAGGAACAAGATAAAGAAGAAGTAACATGAGTGTATATATATACATACGCGGAAGCTATACCAAACCCCAAACACCTGGTATCATAGTATAGAGCCAGAACCTACATCAGCAGAGTGTAAACGATCCAAAATAATACATACAGATATCTCTGAATGGTAATAAAGTACATAATACAAAAGATAAACTAAAGCTAAGCTCTGGTCGCCAAGAGCTCACCCTCAGTCTGATATGTCCAAAAGCTCCTCGCACGAGTCTCTAATGAGCTAACAGCGATAACCTACACTAGGATCTGCACCAGAAGATGCAGAGTGTAGTATGAGCACCAATTGCAAAGCAACCAGTACCCAGTAGGTATCATAAGCTGACTGGCCACATATAAGATAAAAGAGCAGTAATAAGCAGAGAAGAAGCAAGTAGTCACAGAGAACAACGAATAAGCACACAGAAGCTAGCAAGGAAGGAATACAATAAGACAACACACATGGCTAGCTACTAGAATGCATATCACAGGTGAAAGAAAGAAACATGTACCCGGGATACTCGCAACAACAAGTATATAAAGAGAGATTTAGAGAGTAGGCGGTATACCAGTAACCTCAGTGAATAGAGAAGGAGAAGAAGAATGACGGTAATCATGCTCGAATACCAGATGCAATAAACCAATTAGGCGTACTAATCTCAAGTCAAGAATTTAACAACTGGAAATCCAAGTACAACCTTAACAATAGCCAATCTCAAAAGGAACCACAATAGGAACCAATACCGCGAATTAGTAACCATAAGTCTAACTACAGTCCCACGGGCGCCCATACACCCAAGAAACACAAGCAAGTGATGACAAAACCTCTGGCATCCCATACAACCGGAGCGTACACTCACCAAACAACAAACAAGGGTAAAACCTCACACAAATTAATGACATGATGTGGTAAGCTAGATTAAGTGACAATAGTAACGTATGTCACCCGCTTACGATGTCCTATAGGGCACAGAAGATAGGATCCATGAAAGGTCGCACCCGTATACCTCTACTACACCATATACCTCCCTTTGACACTCGCAACACGTAGCCCCTGGTCTGGAATGGCAAGGTCCATGGAGTCCCCTGACCAACATACTAGATGCCCCACAAATCTCAAAAATCCCTAAGTGAAGCAGCCCGGAGGGTATCCGGGTCTAAATCAGTAAGTCCAAAAATAGGCCTAGTGCACGGCCCCACCGAGCCTAATATCATACCAAAAGTGGTAGTAAAACTATTCTAGTGCTCGGCCCTATCGAGTCTAGTATTAGTGGAAATAGTGATGAAACACCCCTTTATTCCCTCTTACCCTAAGAAGATCCATTAAAACAGTACCAAACCCTTTTTACGATAATTGTTTACCAAAAATGGGGCCCATAGGCCATGAAAGGTTTAGAAAATCATCACTTGTAGGCCCAAAGCAACTGTAGTAAAATAACCTAGAAATCGCTCTTACATGCATGAAAAATGGTATGAACAATCACAATAGTGGTCCACGACCCACAATAAACCTATCGGGCCTGCACAGTCTCCAGTCGTTCTACAACACAGATAGCCAGTATAAGATAACGATAACAATGTTCGAGACTCATCGACACCCCCGAATAACCCACCATCTATGGTCCAGAGTCAAACAAGGCCCCACAGGACCACAAGGGTGATAATATTGATATACGAAGAATACTAAACACAACAGACGGAATATACGAGACAGACATGGAAAAGCGGTCAAGGTCTGTGGTGCCAAGCTAATAAACCCAACCCAAGGATACCAATTAGTACAATTTTATCCGATATATGCAAAGTCTAGGGAGTTTACACCATAACCTACTTGTCATCTGCCGACAAGCTGCTGGGACAACGAGATCCAATCCCGAATCGCTTTGAGAAGCTTCGAATGATAATCAAGCTATCACAAACATAATTAACACATTTAAATGAGTCTAATGATACCCATAATGCTATAGTAATAGCTGGGTCAAAATTTGGGTCACCGACGAGCCCATGGGCCCTGCAACCCAAAGCCAAGAACAGAAGAGCGCACAAAGATCAACGCACTCTAAAGTGTGCATGCTCACATTATAAAAGGAGTTAATCCAAGGAAATGGCTCAAACCATCCGGCCATTAACAAGAACAATTGAAGAATCAAAAGAGAGGATTGAAAAAAATAAAGCGGATAAAACTTGCAATTTATGATGGAGGAATGATCACAATCAAGGAATTCGCACCTCAACACCAATAATTGAGTCAATACAGAGTCTAGACGAGTTTGGAGCTTATAACAATGAAATGAGCTTATTTTAGAGTGAAGAAGACAAAGTGGAAAAACTTATATACTGCCCAGGGGTCCTTCATCGCGATCGCAAAGGGACCCTTTTGCGGTCGCGAGGACCACGCTGGCTAGACCATTGCGATCGCTAGGACTAGCCACGCGGTCGTGATGAACAAAGGAGATAAGGCCTCATCGCTGTTGCGTCAACGGGCATCGCGATTGCGAAGAACAAGGGACCAGGTGCTTCATCATGGTCGCATGGAAAGAGGCTCGCGATCGCAATTCAGTCCTGAGGCCTGCACCTGCAATAACAAAAACCTGCAATATTTCTAGAATTCCATGGGGAATTCTGGGCACGATTAGAAACCGATACTCAAAAACAAATAATGCTAACAGAGTGGAAATGACATTTTGAACTTAATGAAATTGACGAAACTTACGTACGAGGTCAATTAGGAGGAAAGTTGACCCAAGTCAACACTAAGAAACAAGCAACCAAATACTCAAAATGAGCCCGGCTAACCAGGAACCTAAACGAAACACCTATCTAACCCAAACTCATTATTCTGGAGATGATGGAATCGTCAGATTTTGAATCTGACGCTCCGATCATCAAAAGCTGACCGAAATTACACTTTCAACTCCAACTGGCCTAAAAACAGAGAAAGCAACACAAAACCCACACCAGAAATTCTTAGTCCTCAACTGAAGGTCCAACTAGACCAAACTCAATGCTTCAAAGCTAACAGAACTATCAGAATTCGATTCCGAGCATGTTAGCTATGAATTTTGACTAAATTCAATGATATTCTAAGCTTAAGCTCTAAAATAGGCAAATGGCTAAAATGACTGAATGAGTGACTAGGGAACAAAACTACCGGTCCCAGCAAGCCATAAATGACTTAGGGCTGCTACTTGAAAGCTCTAACACTACAAGGAAAGCATAAACACAAATATGACCAGAAGGGTCATCACAACATCCACTACTAAAAAGACTTTCATCCTCGAAAGTTAGGAAGAAGGGAGGTACCTAAAGGCTCAAATAGCTGCGGATACTGAGCTCACAACTCACTCTCAGTCTCCCAAGTAGCCTCCTCAACTAGAAGATGCCTCTACTAAACTTTCACAACCAGAATCTCCCTATATCTCAATCTCCTGATATCTCTGGCCAGAATAGCTATCGACTCCTCAACAAAGGATAAGCTCTCATCTAACTGAACCGAATAGTAATGCAACACATAAGTCTCACCTGGAACATATTAGCGTAACATCGAGATATGGAAAACTTGATGCACAGTTAAAAAGAACGGAGGCAAAGCTAACATGTAGGCAACACTACCAACCCTCTGTAGAATCTCCACCGGCCCAATGAACTTGGGGCTACGCTTGCCCCGCCTACCAAATTGCATCACGCCCTTCATGGACGATACTCGAACGAATACCAAGTCACCAACACTGAACTCTAAGGCATGAAGTCTACGATCAGCGTAACTCTTCTTCCTACTCTGAGCTGCCTAAAGTCTATCCTGAATCACACAGACTCAATGTATGGAATCTCGAAGTAAATCTATATTTTGTTGCCTAGACTCCAAACCATAGAACCAACCAATAGGCGATCTACAATGCCTACCATACAATGCCTCGAATGGTGCCATGACAATTCTAGAATGGAAGATATTATTATAAACAAACTTGGCAAAAGGCACAAACTGATCCCATTAACCTCCAAACTTAAGAAAACAGGCCCGAAGCATGTCCTCTAGGACCTGAATAGTCCTCTCGGACTGGCCATCTGTCTGAGGGTGGAAAGTAGTACTAAGCTGAACCTATGTACCGAAATCTCGCTAAATAGCCCTCTAGAATTGAGATGTGAACTGAGTGCCGTGATCTGAAATGATAGAAGTTTGGACCCCGTGCAACCGAACAACCTCACATATGTAAATTTGAGCTAACCTCTCAGCACAGTAAAAAGTCTAAACTGGTAAGAAGTGTGCTGATTTAGTCAGCCTATCAACAATTACCCAGATGAAATTAAACCCTCGAGAAGTATGAGGTAACCCAACTATGAAGTCCATAGTAATCCCTTTCCACTTCCACTCAGGAATAGGAAGTCACTGCATCAAACCCCTAGGTCTTATGTGCTCAAACTTAACCTGCTGACAGTTCAAGCATCGAGATATGAACTCTGTTATGTCCCGCTTCATACCACTCCACCAGTAAAGCTATCTCAAATCCCTATACATCTTTTCTGCACCCATATGAATAGAGTACCTAGAATAATGCACCTCACAAAGTATCAACTGAATCAAATCTCTAACTCTCAAAACACAAAGACGACTATCGAACCTCAGAATACCATCAGAACCCAAAGTAGCTTGGCTGGCCTCACCCCGAACTACCTGATCACGAAGGTCACACATTCTCTGATCCTCAAGTTGTCAGCTCTAAATCTGATTGACTAGAGTAAAACAAACCTCAATACTGGCAAAAAATCTTCTAGGATCCGAAAAGTCAAGCCTAACCAAATGGTTAGCCAAGGACTGGATGTCTAAGGTCAACGGTCGCTCAAAAATGGAAAGTGAAGCTAGGCTACCCATACTCACCGTCTTCTGACTCAAGGTATCCGCTACCATGTTTACCTTGCCCGGATGATATAGAATAGTGAAATCATAGTCCTTCAGTAGATCAATCCATCTCATATGTCTCGAGTTCAGCTCTCATTGACTCATAATGTACTAAGACTAACGTGATCGGTGAATATCTCACAATGAACTCCATATAGGTAGTGCCTCCAGATCTTAAGCATGAAGACTACCGCCACGAACTCCAAGTCATGAGTAGGGTAGTTGGGCTCATGAACCTTTAGCTATCTCTATGCATATGCTATCACTCGACCCTACTGTATCAACCCACAACCAATACCGACCCTAAAAGCATCACAATACACGGAGAAACTCTGACCCTCAACCGACAAAGTCAATACAGGAGCTAAAGTCAACAAGGCCTTAAGCCTCTGGAAGTTATCCTCGCACTAATCTGACCACTAAAATGGAATATCCTTCCTAGTAAGCATATTCAAAGGTGCTTCTATATAAGAAAATCCCTCAATGAACCATCTGTAGTACTCTGCTAACACGATGAAGATACGAACCTCAGTAGGAGTGGTAGGTCTAGGCCAATCATGAACCACTGAAATCTTACCCGTGTCCACTCTAATCCTATCCTTAGACACCACGTGTCGTAGGAATACAACTGACTCAAGCCAAAACTTGCACTTTGAGAACTTGGCATAAAGCCGATGATCTCTCAAAGTCTGGAGTATAATCTTTAAGTGTTGCTCATGATCCTGTCTACTCCGTGAGTATATCAAGATATCTTTTATGAAAACGATCACAAATGAGTCCAAATATGGGCTAAGCACCCTGTGCGTCAAGTCCATGAAAGCTGCAGGGGCATTAGTCAACCAAAAAGACATCACCAGGAACTCATAATGGGCATAACCTGTCCTGGATGCTATCTTAGGGATATCATCCACCCTAATCCTTAACAGACCTTAGCCGCACCTCAAATAAATCTTCAAAAACACGACTGAACCCTGAAGCTGATCAAATAAGTTATCAATTTGTGGCATCGAATACCTATTCTTCACTGTCACCTTATTCAGCTGTCGATAATCAATACACATCCACATCAACCCATCTTTATTCTTCACAAACAGAACAGGATCACCCCAAGCTGATACACTCAGCCTAATGAACCCCTTAGCTAACAAATCCTGGAGATGCTCCTTAAGTTCTCTCAAATCCAGGCTCTAACTCAATAGCAAAATCAATATCTCTCTTAGTTCAGAGGCATGACAGGTCAGTAGGGAACACATCTAGGAAGTCTCTAACCACAGGGAAAGACCCAAGAGACAAAGGGTCAGCACTACCATCTCGGACATATGCTAGATAAGATAAAGACCCACGGGAAATCAACTTTCTAACTCGAAGACAAGAGATGATCCCAGATGGTGCGCGGTTAACATAACCCTACCACACAACTGGGGATACATCGCGCACGAATATGGTAATGGTCTTGGCATAAAAATATAAAACCGCACGGTGAGGGGATAACTAGTCCACACCCAGTATCATATCAAAATATATCATATCAAGGATCATCAAATCACCCCGAGTCTCCAAATCACCAACATACATCATACAAGATCTCACAATTCGATCAACTACAAAAGAATCTCCTACTGGGGTTGAAACAAAAATAGGCACAGATAATGGCTCACGCCAACCCTAAATAAGGCACAAAGTAGGCAGATACATATGAACATATAGATCCAGGTTCAAATAAAGCCATAATAGACTGATGGCACACAGAAATCATACCTGTAATCACAACATTTGAGGCCTATACCTCCGGTCTCCCAGGGACCACATAGAACTTATGACGACCTCCACCTGCCCGACTGCAATCCCTACAACCTATCATACCATACAGGGCACCACTCCTAGCATGACCACCACCCCCTCTAACTAGAGGCTGAACTGCTCGCAAAGGTTTAACCGACTGACCGACTAACTGAACTGTACCCCGCTGAGGGCAATCCTCAGAATAATGACCCATAAATCCCTAATCATAACAAGGCCCAGACGGCCTGAAATATCGAGACGGACCAGCAGAACCTGAATGGACACCAAGTCCTGATGCCCCAAAAGCTCCACCCCTCGAAGACTGACCCTGCTCAAATTGAGTACCACCCGAAGTCTGAAACGAAGCCTGAACCGATACGCTGGACTGACCTTGGTATTGCTATGGCTGATAACCCCAGCCCCACTGGCCTGAACCTCTACCACCCTGTCTAGAACCATTGTAGCTGCCATGATGATGAGGCCTCTTATCTCTAGCCTTTTGATCATATCGTTACAAGTCCTCCACAGTATGGGCGTACTCTACAATAGCCTAAAAGGATCAACCACTAGAAACTAATATCTCAGTTGGCTATCTAAGCTCTGTCTGCAATCCTTAAACAAATCTGTAAATCCTGTCTGACTCAGACGGAATGATCATGGCTCTAAATGGAGCAAGTTGATTGAAGCGGGTCTCATACTCTGAGACGGCCATAACATCCTGAGTGAGCTGGGTGAACTCCTCTCTCCGACGCTCTTGGTTTCTCTGTGGAAAGAACTTTTCTATAAAGGCCTCATAAAACTCGGACCAAGGTAATGGAGGTGATGAAGATGGTCTACAAGCAACATGTGCCCTCCACCATAACTTTCTTGGGTTCGCCAGCTGATAAGTAGTATACCCGACTCCATGAGTCTCTAGCGAACCCAGATGGTGTAACATCTCCTCACATATAGTAATAAAGTCATATGGATCCTGAACTGCTGCACCAGAGAGCCTAGGTGGTGCTAATCTCAAGAACCTGCCCAATTCCTTCTGCTATGCATCTGTCATAACTGGGCAAGGAGCAAGAAGCTGTGCAACCACTAGGACCGAAATAACCTCAGCACGGGGAGCCGTAGTTGTAGGATGTGCTCCTGAACTCTGAACACCCAAGGCTTCCCCCCTGAGCAGATATTTGTGCAACCTAAGAAGGACGCTCTCCAATCATACCCAACAGCTGCAATAGTTAACCCCAAATATCTGAAAACTGAAATGGGGCTGAAGCAAACATAGGAGCTGATACTGGAGTTGGTACTAGAGCTTGTGATACCTAGGTTATCCTTGGGTCCACATGTTGCTGCTCATGAACTAACTCTGGCTTATAATCTTACTCGGGCTCTACCTCGACCCTAGGAGCTCTAGCAGGTGCCGCTGCTCGAGCACGTCCTCGACCCCTGCCTCTACGACCTCCCCAACCCCTAGCTGGAGTCGGAGGCTCATCTCTGCCTGACGTCAATTCTCTCGTATGAACCATCTGCGGAAGAATGGACTAGAACAAATGAGATTTCAAGAAACTTCAAGGATACTATGCACAATATAGGAGTAATGAAAGATTCAACCCAGGTTGTCCGAGAGAGTAGTGCGGGCTTCGTATCCACTGTTCTTAAATATATTATGTCTCCTTCTTTCCCAACTTTCAGGGATAAAATTCTTTTTAGCAGTGGATGATGTAATGACCCTTCTGGTTATTTACGTATTTTTGCCTTTCTTGTACGGTTAGAGCTTGCATGTAGCAGCCCCAAGTAATTTTTATGATTTGCTGGGATTGGTAGTTTAGTGCTCGGGCCGTCTGTTTGGTCTTTATGGCCGCTCTCTTGTTTTGGAGCTTCAAATTTAGAAATCATTGACCTCGGTCAACATTAATAGCTATCGTGCTCGAAATTGAATTCTAACAAATTTGTTAGCTCTGGAGCCTAGACTTTGGTCTAGTTGGACTGTTAGTCGGGATCTTGGAGATATTCAGCATGGAAATCTGTCTCATTTTGTGTTTTTTTAGGCCAGTTGGGCTTGTATGGTTGACTTTGGTCAATATTTATAGAGGAGAATATGGCCTTGGATAGAAATTCCATCAGCGGCGTTAGCTCTGGAACGTCGAGTTTAGGCTAGAGGGACCATTGGTTCTGGTCCCGAGGCTTTCAGACTTATTTTTGGCCATTGGGTTCCATTTTAGAAATAGTTGGCCTAAGGTTGGTTTTGGGCATGGGGCCCACTTTTTCTTTAAATCGACCTCCGAAGGGTTATTTATCTATTCCGTTGGATCCGAAATTCCATTTCTAGTTAAATAGCTCTATTCGTTTGTGTCCGTGGGACCCCGAATGAATCCCGAGGGTCCATTTGATGTTTCAGGCTTAGGTGAGTTTTGTTGTACCTGTTGGGTTCGCATTTGCGGGCATTTGACCGCATTTGTGGCCATCGCAATTGTGGTGAAATGCCGCATTTGCGGTGTTTTTACGCATTTGCGATGCTTTGGCTGCATTTGCGGTGAAAGTGCCGCAATTACGATTTCTACTGTCAATGTTATAAATTAAACCTTCTTCTCTATTTCCTTATTTTCCAACTTTGTCCCTCCATTGTTAAAGATCCCAAACTCGATTTGCTCCACTTCTGGCCATCATTTTCATGGGGTAAATTCACCATAGCTTCGGGAGCACTTTTCCATTATTAATATGGAAGGTTCGTTGCTAACATCCAATTTTCATTCTTTAAATTCACTCCATTGTTGTAAATTCTCAAAGCTTGGAAATTACTTGTAGATTTGGTTTTTATTTGGCTTGCATGCTTGTGGGTTCGTGGAACTCACCTCCTTGACGTTCTCTCTTATTGTGGTAAGCGATTCTTGCCCAATTTCTATTTTTTCGTTCTTAAATTCCTTCTTTGGTTCCCTGACTTATAGGAGTTGTTTTAGCTCGAATTTTATGCCCAAATTCTTCAATTTTTTGGGCCTATTCTCTCATGATCGTGGTGATCATTTGTGCTTCTTCATTTTAGGCTTCGGGTTGCGGGGGCCATGGGTTCGTCGGTGTCATAAAATTTTCCCTGGCTATTATTATAATGATATGGGTATCGTTAGTCATGTTTTAATGTGTAGATTATTGTCTTGATAGCATTTTCACGAATAGGAGCTTCCCGGAGCAGTTTGATCTTGGACAACGCCATTCTCGCAGCTAGTCGTCGGACGACAGGTAGGTTATGGTTTCCCCCTATCTATACTCTGCGTATATAGACTATAACTGCTCTAATTAGTATCCTTGGGTGGGTTGTTATATGTTGGTACCCCATATCTTGTCCGACTTTTTGTCCGTTTATTTCATACATTATTTGTAGTATTCACGTAGTATTGTATATTACTCTTGTGGTCCTGTGCGGCCTTGTATTAACTCTAGAACATAGATGGTGGTTTACTTGGGAATGTTCGCGAGTCCTGAGCATAGAGCTTTTATTTTAGGCTGGTTATATTTGTTGTAGAGTGGTTGAGCCCGTGCAGGGCTGGTAGGAATGTTTGTGAGCTGTTGGGCTAATTTATATGTGTGTGTGAGCATATCATCCATGAAAAAGGTTTTCCCTGCATTTTTTATCACTGTTTTGGCTTTGGGCCTGCTATGGACAGTTTTCTAAACCTTGAAGGGCCCTGAGGCCCCCTATTTTTGGTATAAATGATGATAAAACGGGATTTGGATGATTTCAGAGTTGATTTACCTACTGATACTAGGCTCGGCAGGGCCGAAGCACTAGACTTTCTTTTACTACTTATTTAGACCCGAGTGTCCTTCGGGCTCCCTTTGAGAGGGTTATTGAGACTCTTACTACTATTTAGACTCGGTTCAATCTGGGGCATATACTATGAGGTTTTGAGTTTTGAGCTACTATTTGAGATCGATGGGCGATGTATGTGGTCGATGAGTAGACCTCTATGCACCCTGTCGATCAAGGACCAGAGGCCTTGGGCTGCGTATGCCAGATGAGGGGTGTAGGGAATTGGAGAAGTAAACAGGTAGAGTCCTTCCATGGTTCCTGCCTCTATATGGGCCCTTGATGTACTTGAGGGGGAACATACCGATTACTTTCACATCATATCATTATCCTGCATTTGGCACACCGATTCCACTCTTTTTTATGGTGTGTTCAGTGTACGCTCTTGTTGTATGGGCGGCCGGAGGGTTTATTTTTACTTGATTGTGTTCCTCAGTTGTATGGGCGGCCATTGGGACTATAGGTATATTATGTTACTTCTATCATTTCGTAGAACTAGTATGGACTTTAACTATCGATTGGATGAATGGTTTTAGCCTGTTGAGGCACCATCCTTGGGATTGAGATTATTTAGGGGCTAGTGGCTCCCATCTTACTGAGATGTTGATTGCGTAGCTTTCTGAGCGATTGTGGGGTTTTTGATTCCTGTTTTATCCTGACTTGAGTAACAGTTTTGGATACTTTTGTATTAGTTATTCCATCTTAGACTTGACTTGTGAGTTGTTTATGACTATTTTATCTTGGTATTTGATATCTTAGGCTTTTTTCTGTTAGTCTGTTATTTCTAGTTCGATTATCTGCTTGCTTTCCTTCTTTCCCATCATTTCCAAGGTTACCGGTATACCGCCCATCTCTTTAAACTTTTCTTATATATACTACTGTTACAAGGATCCCAGGTGCGTCATTCTTCTTTATTTCACCTGTGTATCTTCTGTGCTAGATGTTATTCATGTACTCTTGGTTGGATTACTCATGTGCTAGTTTCCTTGTGCTTCTTCCTTGTTTTCTGTGACTATCTTCTTGTATTCTGCTTTTTATGGCTTTTATATTTTATATGCACTCAGTCGGCCGATGATGCCTACTGGGTACCCGTTGCTTAGAAATTGGTGCTCATACTACACTTCTGCACTTTTTGGTGCAGATATTAGTTGAGCTTTCGCCGTTGATTGCGTTGGAGACTCGTACAAGTTTTGAATCTTCGAGACAAGGGTGAGCGCCTGACGATCGAGGCTTGACCGCACCTTATCTTTTGTACTATTATTCTTTATATATTCGTAGACAGTTGTACTTATCTTTTATTACTTTTAGCACTTGTATTCTATTAGAAACTTCTGTACTGTCGATAGCAAGTCTTGAGGTTGGCGTAGTTTTCTTGTATATATTTGGGTTTGCGCTTCTGGTTGTCTGTATCCTCTTTTTCTCCCATTTATTTTAGCTTATCATGCGCATTAGTTAGGTAATAGCCCATTACTAAATGTTTTGTTCTACGGGGATTGGTTCGCCTACTAGGGGTTTGTAGTTGCCATCATGACCTGAGAAATCGGGTCGTGACACCAATACACGTATGAATTTAGCAATACAAAGCAAGAGTTTAAGGAACGAACTAAAGATTTTACAATAAAAGCTTCCAATCTTCAGTCCAATGGTGTAGGATGATGAACTTGCTTTCCAAGCTAGCCAAAAGTTATTCACTCCAAGGCAAAGGATGAATTATCCAGTATATTCTAGAATATCTCTCAAAATTGGCTGGGATGTGCTTTATGTGGATTGGAGTTTCCAAAAGATGTAATTTTAAAAATCTGCCCAGCAGCTAATGATTCCTTTATTGCTGTTGCGTGAGAACTTCTTGCAATCGCAAAGCTCTATTACTTCCTTCATCACAGTCGCATGACATTACCTCGCGATCATGAGGCTTTGACTTCCAGTTGACCATAATCGCGTGCACTATAGCTCGCGATCGCGAAGAGCACTTCACTGTCAGTGATAAGCTATCTCCAATTGACTCCATTTTGACTTTTTATCATCCAAATCTTTCCCGAACACTCCTAAATCACATAATGCAAAATAGAAGTAATCCGTGTCAATTTCACTATTTCTCCATATTATATTAGCCAAAGCATAAGATTAAAAGTTAAATAAGTAGGTAGAATACCAACTTATCAATATTTTAGCCCAAGATTTCACCAATTATGAGGATTCACAACCCCGGAGATGAGTTTAGTTACTCATGCTTAGAACAAGAACAATAAGATGATTCAAAGGAAACATACTTACAAACTTTGTTGAAAACCAAAGGAAATTCTTGAATCCCAGAGTAAAGTAGCGCTCAAACTCGTTCAAAACCAAGACAGAACGGAATGAAATTTTATCATATATTCTTGTAACAAAATAACCTAAAGATGCTATTTATAGGTGAGTAGGAATCATATCCTAAACGGGCTAGGAAAGGGAATCCGCATCATCCTATACGGTTTCCAAATGAACCATTCTTGCTCAAAATAAACCGTTCTTCGCACCGTAATAATTTATGTCATTCGCCTAGTTTCTAGAAAGGAAAACAGAAGCCAAAACAAACCTTTATGACTCAAAGTGGTCCATTATGTTAGCCATTATAACTTGTTGATTTTGCACAGTTTCTGGTTTGGGAAATGGCCAGTAATGGCTAAAAATAGACAGTAATGGTGGCAATTTTAACCTCCTATTTCCACTTCATTTCTGTCTTTTATCTTTGGTTGGCACCACAACTCATAATCCTCCACAACAACTCATACTGAGCCTGTTTTATCAATCTTTTGTTCTTGTGGTGTACTTTGCCCAATATACCTACAACTCAACCAAAACGCATCATATCACACTAAACATGATCAAGAACTACCAAGAATCCTCATCTAAAGGTATGGAATGTGCCTTCAAATCCTAGCACATCAACACCCCCAACTTAGAGACTTTGCTTGTCCTCAAGCAAACAAAACAAAACTATACTAACATTATTTTACAAAGCACCAAACAACGTTCGACTATAGAAATCCAGGATTTCTACAACAGTTCTATTAACTAACTAACAAGCATGTTTTCAAATCAATCTTTCCACCGCTTTTATAAACCAAAAAGCACACAAACCTCGACCTGACAGTGTCGGATCCTCTTATGACATCATATAATCAAAAGACGACTTTGCATCAGTATACACCATGTGCCCTTACTTAAGACCAAAGAAAGTCCCTCACATTATAATTTATGAACACAGGGACTTAAGACAAAAGAGAAGAGAGAACACTCACACTCACAATGAATTCCACATGCAACACCAGATGAACCATAAGCTTGCGCTTAGTGTGATACTCTGCTAATATAGGGGATGTCAATTCTAGGATCAAGTAGGACTTTACTGGTTGTAATGTAGGCTAAGGGACGGGTAGGAATTATTTATATTAAATAGTGACTATCCTCCCTAAGCACTTTAATACACTATGCTTTTATTTTTTAGTCTACTTTTGATCACTATTATCTTTCCCTTTTTTCTTCATACCTATTGTTTTAAGTGCATTCACAGGCAATTGTAAGGAGCGATTTTATTAAACACCATTTTTAAAATTTTTCTTTTATAAACATTGCTCCATGACAACGCTGTTTCTCGTGCACCCTCATTCTTATTCTCAAGCTTTTCCGCCTTAAACTATTCCCTTACTCTTCCACAATTTGTTTACAAGTGCTAAGGAGTATTTTGGATCAAATGCAAACTTGTTAGAACAAAAGGGTAAGGCTTTAGATACAGTAACCAAAGAATAGGTTAAGGTCTCAATGTGGCTCACTAGGGTCATGCATTAGGTAGGTCAAAAGAGGAATAAAAATAGGCTAATTAAAGAAATGCCTAAATCATTTCCTAGATTTAACACCACTCTTTTTGCATTCCACACACACTGGGCAAGTTCTAGACATCACTATGCAACATGGAATATATAATCTCTAGCACATACGGCACAAGGTTTCAACTGTTAACTACCAAGTCAATGAACATATCATCTTAAATACAGTCATCAACCTTAATAATCACAATGTAATATTTACAGACAAACATGTCAGAATCTCCATTTAGTGCACACTCTTAGTCAAAATTTTGGGAGGGGTCACATTTTTCACAATAGAATTATACATGCTTTTATTAACAAAACAGTATTGCCTAAGTCATCCTGGTTTACTTAAAGATAAACATACAATACATCATATTCTAAACATGTTGATTCAATATAAAATAAATGCCCTCGGGAAAAGAATTCAGCAAGAAAAATCCAAGGGCAGACATCCGGGCAGCCCCACCCCTCATTCAAAGACCATGCATTGTCACCAATGAAATAGAATAAATCAAGGGAAATGGGACTTACCTACAATGCCCTAGGCGCTCTGGTCTTGAGTCTGCATTTCAGTTGCAGCTGTAGCTGTGTCATAAACCATGTTTTCCTTAACAACATCAATCACCAAGATTCTTTGATATTTTCTTGGTAGTCCTATCCCATTATTAGCTTGGAAAGTGACCTCTTCATCATTGACTCGAAATTTTGTCTCATTTTTTAGTCCATCAATGCTCTTCCTATGGCTAAAAATTGATGTCC
Organism: Jaltomata sinuosa; assembly: GCA_003996215.1. Classification (NCBI taxonomy): domain Eukaryota; kingdom Viridiplantae; phylum Streptophyta; class Magnoliopsida; order Solanales; family Solanaceae; genus Jaltomata; species Jaltomata sinuosa. Next base: position 68,243 of record QJPP01003884.1, on the reverse strand, counting down.
TAAGATTATAGGGATCTCTTTGTCAATAGTGCAGTCAAGGATCACAAAGTCAGATGGCAACTTGAACTTTGCAACTCAGACTAGCACATCATCAATGATCCCTATCAGTCATTGCACTAACTTGTCTGCCCTTTGCAACCTCATACTAGTCGGTTTGGGAAGTCTAAGTCTGGACTATTGTAGATTGCGAGGGGCATAAGGTTGATGCTTGCACCATTTTCACACAGTGCCTTCTCATGATCCCTCACACCAATAGAGCAGGGTATGATGAATTCTCTTGGGTCTGCTTTCTTCTCAACTGAACTCTTAGCAATGATAGAACTCACCTGATGAGTGATATGCACATCTTCCTTCTTAGTAGATATATCTTTTTTTTTCCTTGAGCAACTCCTTAAAATATTTTGCAAACCTCAGCATCTCATGAAATGCATCAAGGAATGGAATGTTCATTGTCAATTGCTTTAACTGGTCAAAGAACTTCAAGCTTGTGGAGTTTTCTGCTTTCATTATCAACCTTTGCGGGAAAGGTGGGGAGCATGTGTACATTTTTACTAACCTTTTCACTTGTCTTTTTTCCTTATCTATAACTGGTTCAACAACTTTCTCAATAGCTAGCATTGGAGTCTCAACCTCTGCCTCCTCCACTGATTCCTCTAACATTACAGTATCATCACTTGTGGTCCACCCGATTTGGATGTTAATAGCCATACAATACGTCGTACCATCCCCAACCTTAGGATTAGCAACTGTATCACTAGTGAGCTGACCATTCAACTTAGGATTTTGTTCCCTTGAAAGATCTATGAATTGTTGTTCCAGCTTTTGGATGGAATATGTATGAGAACTTACCACTTCTTTTAGATTCTTTGCTGAGATATCAGCCTTCTCTTGATTTGCTAAAATACTTTTGAGAATGCCTTCCATCTTTAATGACCCTTGGTCCTGCTGATTTCCCTTTGGAGGGATGTATGGGTTTGCACTTTTGTTGCCAAAGTTATGGGCATTGTGATAGTTTCTTTGAGCTTACTGTTGTGGTGACCATTGAGTTTTGTTGTTGTACATCTGACCATGGTACATCTGCTGACCACCCTTAGTGATATTTAGGTAGTTCACATCCTCAATCTGTGCAGCATGTGCATCCGTGTATCTACCATCAACTGGAATATATACTGGGCTTTTTGTAGGAGTATGCTCTCAACCAAATTTACCTTCTTGGTCTTATCATATGATAGTCTCTTGTTAAGTAGCTCTAGGCTCATGGCAATCCGTGTAATAGTCTAATCTCATTCATGATTTTCTTTGGCTAGATTAGCTGGAGATGGAGATATATACCCAATATTTGATCCACTTGAGTGTCATGCTTGATTGTGGGATGTCAACCTGTTCATCAATTAAGTGACTTTGTTGAAGGTTTTGTCCATGAAGCTACCCTCATTCACATAGTTCACAACAGACTAATGGATGGGGTCCAACCCTATATAAACCTTCTCAATCAAGATGTGATCAGGAAACACATGACCTAGAGATCGCTGGAGGTACTGTTTGAACCTATCCCAATTCTCAAACAATTTCTCCCCCAAAAATTTCTTGAAGAAGAATATTTTGTCCTTGAGATCAGATTTCTTGCTAGGAGGGAGCCACATATTTATGAACATGTTCACCAACTCGGTCCAAATGTGTATTGAGTTTTGAGGAAGGTTGTTGAGCCAAGTGCAAGCCTCCCCAGTCAATGAATATTTGAACAACCTCAACCTGAAGGCATCACACACATGATTCTACTTGTAGGTCCGTCAAACATCTATGAAGTTCTGCAGATGCTCATATGGGTCATCATCTGTAGAGTTATGGAATACACCCTCTGCTCTCAGCATAGGATAAGCTTATTATTCAATTTTAAAAGTGGAAGCATCCACTCTCAGAGGAACGATGGCACTGGAATAGTGGAATTATGGCACTTCTACCGCAAAGACATTCACATTCTCATCATGGAACGGATTGTATACATTTTTCGCATAGGCCTGATTGTTACCTTGGTTCCTCCTGTTGTTGGCATCCATGGTGTCCTGCGCAAAATATAAAAACAAACAAAGTGTGGTGGAATAAAGAAAGGACACAATGTAAAGTAAGAATTTCCTCAAGTAAATTTCAAAACTGTATTCCCCAGCAACGGTGCAAAAATTTAATGCGTTCAAATTACACCCTTTTTACAAGTGTAAATGATCACTGTCAAATATAGTAACCCAATGATTAGGTTGGGCTTGAATCCCACAAAGAATAGGGTAAGAAATATAATACTCGAAGTCCTTAAAGTTACTTTACTTTATATCAATTCTTATTCCTTTACAATTTTGTAAAAGACTGTTCTATAACTAAAATTTGTAGTGAGTAATTGATTGTAATATCAAGACTTGAGATGAACCGAGATTGTTTCACCATGTAATAAGCTAAGTCTTGGGATTACAACTACCTTTAGAGTCTCTCCTAGTTTGATAAAGATAATCAATGACCAATTAGTTACCAGTCCTTATCTTCCAATATGGGAATGGTCTTTTCTGTGCTTTTTTCCCCAAATACAATGAAGTGTAATTACAACCTGATAATAATTTGCCAAGTAAAACCATCGTATTCCTCCATAATCTTATTAAACAAGGGTTAACACCTTGAGTTCTTATTGGTTAACTCATTCCAATCCTAATTAACCCTTCCGGGCACAAACTAGGGTTTTTCAATGTTAGACTAACGTTTGCAACCATTAATCACTATTATAATTAGAGTTAACAAATCATCCAACAAATGATTCGATTCTCTATTGATAGTTTAGCCCTACATTTCACTAATTACAAGGATTCACAACCCTAGAGATGAGTATAGTTACTCATGCTTAGAACAAGAACAATAAGATGATTCAAAGGAAACATACTTACGAACTTGGTTGAAAACCAAAGGAAGTTCTTGAATCCCAGAGCAAAGTAACGCTCAAACTCATTCTAAACCAACACAGAACAGAATGAAATTGTATTGTATATTGTTTTTACAAAATAACCTAAGGATGCTATTTATAGGTGAGTAGGAATCATATACTAAAAGGTCTAAGAAAGGAAATCCGCTTCATCCTGTACGATTGCCAAATGAACCATTTTTTCTCAAAACAAACCGTTCTTCACACTGTAATAACTTACGTCATTCACCTAGTTTCTATAAAGGAAAATGAAAGCCAAACCAGACCTTTATGTCTCAAAATTGTCCGTTATGTTAGCCATTATAACTTGCTGATTTTGCACAGTTTCTAGTTTGGAAGATGGCCTCCAAAACGGCCAGTATTGGCTAAAACCTTACAGTAATGGTGGCAATTTTAACCTCCTATTTTTGCTTCATTTCTGTCCTATAACTTTGGTTGGAACCACGGCTCATAATCCTCCACAATGACTCATACTGAGCTTATTTTGTCAATCTTTTCATCCTTGTGGTGTACTTATCCCATTAACCTGTAACTCAACCAAAATGCATCATATCACCATAAGCATGCTCAAGATCTACCAATAATCCTTGTGAACAGGTATGGAATGTGCCATAAAATCCTGGCACATCACTCTCCACCTAAAATTTGACTCCTCCTAACTCCACATCAATGAGAGCTCTTCCGGTGGCCAAAAATGGGCGCCCCAAAATTATAGGCACCTCTAAGTCCACATCAAAATCTAACTCCACAAAGTCCACCGAGAGTATAAATTTGTCCACCTTTACCTATACATCAAACAAGATATATACTGGTAATTTTATCAAACAATCAGTCATTAGCAACCTCATCTGTGTTGGCATAGGAGACCCCAAACCTAACTTCTTAAAAATCACAGGGGGAATCAAGTTGATGCTTACCCCAAGGTCGCATAAGGACTTTTTGAACAAATGAACGCCAATAGTGTAAGGAATGGTAAAAGTTCCTGGACCTTCTCTCTTGGGGGCTAAGTTACTTGTCATGACTACACTATAATTATGGGACACTTCCACTATCCCACACCAATCACTCTCTTATTTTTCAAGAGCTCCTTCATGAATTTTGCATAGCCCGACATTTGCATTAGAGCGTCAACCAAAGGAATGTTTATAGATAATTTGCTAAACATATCTACAAATTTCTTGAATAGATTATCTTCCTTTTTCTTGGCCAACCCTTGAGGATACGGAGGAGGACATTTAGGGAATGACCTTAGCTCACATAAAGTTTGCTCTTCCTTCTCCTCTTTTATATCAATTTCAACTTGAGGAGGCAATTCAATCTCTTCCTTCTCCTCATTTGGGCTTTCATCATCAACAATCACGTTGGGGTGGTCTAATCTTCACCCCAATCTCCGAATTTGCATCACAACTCTTTTCAATCTTGACCTTCGTTTCTAGATTCTCATTATTTTCAAACACAACTTCTTTGGTTGGTTTGACGACACCCTCAAGCATCCTTTCACTTCATGTAACAATTGCTATAACATGGCCATGATTTTTTGGGTTCGCAAAAGTATCACTAGGAAGGGTACCTTTTAACCAGGGGTTCATTTGGGCTGATAAGTGGTTCATTTGAGCCTCCAAGAGCTTGATCGATGCGAAAAGAGAGCTCACAGTTTGGTGAAGGGTAGACACATCGCTTGTCAAATTTTTAATCCCATCATCTGTGGACTCTACCCTTTTCAACACATGTGACAACATGTCCTTAATCTTCAAAGCAGCAGGATCACTCACAGTTGGTTGGAAGGTAGAAGCATTTGCCTTAGGTGGAGGCATATATGGATTACCACTTCTGTGATAATATCGATCACCTTCTCATTCACAATCTCTCCAATGAGCTTCACGATCACGCTCATGATTCCTCCAACCTTGATTCTCATCCCGAGGTCACCAAATGCCTTAATTTGCACCTTAGTACCCGGGGCAAGAACCCACCAATAGATAACAACCTTTCTCATCCACTGATGTGTATGCACCAACTTCTTCATGGCGTTTGGCTCCATAAGCTCCAACAATATTAACACTTTTAGTCGCAGCACCCATAATGTGTTTGGCTAATAATTCAATTTGAGTCATTATTTTAGCCATGGTTTCATCTTGTTCTTCCTCTTTCCTTCTCATCTCATTGGTCATGATGGAGGAGGTGACACCCGATGTCACATCGGACTCTCTTATATTCCAAGCTCTATTTGTCTTCATCATTCTATCCAAAAAGTTAAAGCAATACCATATGTTTGATCCATGATAGATCCACGCACAATATTGTTTGCCACCGACTTGTTTATTGAATCAAGTGCCTGGTAAAAGCTTTGTAGTAGAACACCTTCTGGTATCCCATGATTTGGACATAGCAATAACTTTTTCTTGAACCTTAACCACACCTCGTGCAAAGTTTCATCCGACAATTATCAGAATTTTGTGATTTCATCGCGCACTTACAATATCCTTGAAAGTGGGAAGAACCGATCCAAGAATGATTTGACTAACTAATTACAAGATGTGATAGAGCCCTCGGGGAGTATTATAGCCATGCAGTTTCCTCTCCCATGAGGGAGAATGGAAATCGTCGAAGTCGGATTGACTCTGGACTAATGTTTTTGATGTTTAAGAGCTGAAAAATCTCCACAAAGTTTCGAATGTGCCAATTAGGATCCTCACTTTTTAGTCCTTCATACAAGACCTTCACTTGTATCAAGTGCAACATAGTTCTTGTTACGTGAAAGACTGTATTACCAACAATTGGAGGTATTCAGATGACACTCATGGCACCATGAATAACTGGTCCATCCTCCATGTCTGTAAATCCGTCCACACTGCTTTGATCGCTAGTGTGGATTATAAGTCACATGTTAACAACACCAAAGACCACAAAAACATAAAAAAGAACAAGATGCTAAAGGAAATTGAATGAATAGACAATAAATGTCAATTAAAAAGCCAAACCCCAGCAATGGCGCCATTTTTGATGACGTCCAAAACTACTCTCCCAAAGGAGGTGGAAAAGGTCATTGAGTAAAATAATAAGTAACCCAACACGGAGTCCAGGTCAAATCCATGGATATTGGTATGGAGATTCACCACTAATGGTCAAGTTGATTCACAAGAGATAGCAAAGTGTTCAAACAAGTAAATGAAATTAGTGGAAATGGTTTGGGAACTAGAATTTGAATTGTACCAAAACAACAACATAAACATGATTGTTTTTATAAAGATTGTAAGGCTAGGGGTGTGCTTCCGATGGGGTCATGCAATGGGATAGGGGTTGACTATTTAAGGTAATTCTCAATCAAATAATGGGTAGCCTTGGTTACAATCATGCTTAGTTGTCTTTCAACCCACTAAACATATATACACTATGGTCTGTTTCGAACCCCACAATTGAGCAATAAATCAACGAATTGGCTTAGGTGAGTTAAGATATTTCTAGCCCCATATCTTAGGTGAGAATTTCCTAAATCAAGTTATTTATTGCCTCAATTTATGATGGAAATCCCAAATCCCTACTATTGAATCCTTACCCAATTAATGAACTTTTTCTTCAAGCATGCACACAATTAGTAAGCTAAATTAATGAATGCAACCATCAATTTTATAATGAAAACATGAAGGATTGAATAGACCCACACATAATAATCAATTATAAACTCAAATAATCAATACCCATTCCCAATTTTAAACACTCATCATACACACACCCCTAGAATTGAATTTAGCTACTCATAATGAAGGAACAAGAGCATATACCAAGTGGGTTTTCAATAATTCCATTCATTCATCAATAAAGAGCTTCAAATTCCAAGCTCAAATATCAACAATGGTGTTTTTCAATACAAAGAAGAAGGAACTTGTACTCTAAGGTGTACTATACTCAATACTTAATTAGGAATTGAAAGCTGATGTATATTCCTTGCCCAGATCCCAAAAAGGATCTTGGAAGTTTCCCAATTACTCCACAACAAATCTGGACCATTTATCCCATCGGGACACATGCAAAGCCATCTGCAAAGGCACATGCTGTCGCCAATGGTGACTTGCACTATGTAGGTTCCAAGTCTTCAAAGATGTGAGTTATTTGCCGCATGCGACCCCATCTGCACGAGCACCTATAATTTTCCTTGGTGACTTGCGGTGTGCAGGTACCTTTAATATTAGGCAGTTCCTCATCCTTATTGTGTGCTAGAACCTACGAAATGCTGGTGTCCTCATGGGACACGCATGTCAACTCGTATATCATGGACATATCTTTGTTCTTCCGGTAATCTTTTGACTTGGCTTTCACTTTTAGCTCATTTGGGTTCAAATCCTCTTCTTTATTCATTGACCAGGAATACTTGCATATAATACAATAAAGGCATAAAATCCTTCTAAATCACATCAAATTAATATAATAATTCATGAATAATAGCTAAATAAGTTGGTAGATTACTAAATTATTAGTGCACTATTTTGGACCTGCGATAGCACAAACGTGCAGCAGGTCCCCATATGCGAGTCACATGTAGTTTCGCAGATGCCTTAAAAATTTTATTTTTCCTTCAGCTCACTATCTCTACGGGGCGACGCCACTTGCGTGCCGCAAGTTGGAACATACGGTTCGCTAGTGGGATGCACATCCTCTTTGTGAACTTTTAGCACTTAGCCACTTTGTAAATCTCCATGCAGTCCTAAAACACACCAAAAAAAATAGAAAAGTGACGTAAATAAATAAAAAAACATGGGTTTCCTCCCATGAAGCGCTTGATTTTACGTCGCGACTCGACGATAGTACCTCAAGAATCAAGTTTTATCCAGAGCTATGCCAATATGATTGGCATAATGCCATGCCAAGCTCCATATGTGTCTTTTCAAAATAGTCACTAACTTACCTCTTTTCCAAGCATTCAACCTATTGGATGTGAGTATTGGTGTAGTTTAGACCAATATATACTTCCACAAATTTTTGTGGCTCTGTAACACCCCGGAATTCAAATCAGCTTTTAAACTTAGAATCTCTGAAAGCTTTGAACATTCCAAGAATTACGAGTCCAAACCATGATCCATGGAATAAACTCATGAAATACATTCTGCCGATCTAGTCTCTAGTATGAGAACCACAATTGGGATCTATGAATCATGAATCAAACCACGGACCATAGTTTCTACTCGTGGAGTCAGACATGAGACTTAGTAATTCCTCATGAATCACGAGTGGGTTTTACGGACCGTAGATTGTTCTACGGACCATACTTTTCACTCGTGGAACATGATCAGCAGTTGATAACTTTGTCCAGAAACCACGAGAGGCAACCACAGACCGTGATTCAGTCTACAGTCCATATACCTTACTCGTGGAACCTGAAGCCGAGTTTTAAATTAGTTCTTTTCCAGCTTTTACCCAGGGGTATTTTTATAACTACCCACTCTTTAAACTCTTAAGTTAGGTCATTTTGACCCCTTTTAGTAGGGTTTCTACCCAATTAGCCTAGCTCTTTCATTATTCCTTATTCATCTCTCAAAAGAGGAAAGAACTTCATCAACTCCAAGTTTCAAGCTCCAAAGCAAAGGTTTCAACTCAAGTCTCCATTTTTCTCATTCATAGTTGGGCAAGCTTCAAATCAGGTATGTGGTTATTCAATAAGGGGATTCTTCCACCCTTATGCTGTAATGACCCTTCCGATTATTTCCACGTATACGTTTTCCTTGAACCGTTAGAGCTTGTTTGTAGCGGCCCCAAGTCACTTAAGGCTTTTCGGGACTGCTATTTTGGTGCCGGGTCCATTTATTTGGTCGTATGATAAGTTTTGAAGACAAGTAAGTCGGCAAAAGTTATCGTAAGTTTCTTTAATAAATTTTTTGAACTTTGGGTAAAATGTCTCGGGGCTTTTCTCCCAATATATAAAGAGTTAGAAGTCCCCCGAAATACCAAATCAAAGGTCTACGAGTCTAGTTTCCAACTCATAAAACCTCACATCCAACTGATCTCAGAGTAAAATGTTATGACTATTTTACCGCGGACTGTCTGGAAGGAACTGGGTTGCGAACTGGGTCGCGAACCGGGTCGGGTCAAAATCGATTTTAAACCTCAACTTCACGTTTTAAAATGCCGTTTCAGTTCTGAAACAGTGAGAAAACATAAGGGAGGATTCCAAGAGAGTTCTTGAGTATCAAAATCGTGCATTGGTGAATTGCGAGCCTAAGTTTGAGAATTTATTAACATCGCGTGTATTTGAAAATATTTTATTTGAAAGTTGAATTTGGTAAAAAGTTATATTATTATTACCTTTTAAAAATATTTTAAAGGTTTATGAGAAATATTTTTGTTACGATATAATTGTATATGTATTTATTTTATAAGGTTTTTATACATTGTAATATTTTAACGGAGATAGTAAATTTAGTTATGTTGAAAATTATTATTATAATATAGTAGGTTTTATTTGAAATAATTTTCTATGAATTATGATATACTTAAAAAGCTATATATATATTACCATGAATTTATGCAATACCCGAGTATTTACATAATGGGAAAAAAATAAATATTTTGGTATTTTAAACCTCCACTTCCAAGTGGAAGTGGAGGGGGGATACAGCAGATGGATACTTTAGTGGTGGCATTAGTATATGCCAAAACGTTGCCTTTTTTTTTTAGCAAGTGGAATACTAACCAATAAATTATTTATCATCCTTAGCCATGAATGTTGTATATATACATATGTATATTAGCTCCTGAAGCATGAATGAAGGGATATTTGGTGGAGAAAGCATTTTGTTCTTGTTTTGCTCTTATATGTGATCACCGAAAAGAGAAATCAATTATCTACGTCAAGTTATTCAAGCCCGAGTTCGAGTTTGATTTCGTGTTGGAGCTTTTTCGGAGAGGTTCAAGCTTGTCATCGGATGACAGGTAGGTTACGGTTTATTTTCCCTAGACTCCGCATATATAGGATAAAATTGTATTAATGGGCATCCTTGAGTTGGTTTATTAGGTTGGTACCACAAACCTTGACCGCTTTATTCATGTCCGCCTACTTTTGTTCCTCCGTTGCTTGTAGTAATTGCCGATATATTTTATTTACCCTTGTGGTCCTGTGAGGCCTTGTTGACTCTGGAACATAGAAGGTGGGATTTTGGGAATGTCCGCGAGTCCCGGGCATAGAATTATCCTTCTAGGCTGGTTATGCTTGCTGAGTAGCTGTGGGCCTGTGCAGGGTCGATAGGTTGATTGTGAGCTGCTGGGCAGCTATTGTGTTTGATCATACCATTTGCATGCATATAAAGAGGTTTTATACAGGTTTTACTACGGTTTGGGCTTCAGGCCTACTAGCACCATTTTCTAAACCTTGCATGGCCCGGGGGGCCCGTTTTTGATGGAAATAATTTGGAAATGGTTTGATTTAACTTGTGACTATTCCTGGGTAAAAGGAAGTAAAATTATGTTTTAAAACACCAGTTTTACTACTAACGCTAGACTCGACAGGGCCAGGGTGCTAGTTGAGTTTTCTTGCTACTTGAGTTGATTTTTAGCCTCGGTCGGACCGAGCACCTGAGATGATTTTCTACTGTTTAGACCCGGTTATGCCCGGGCACCCTTGGAGGGGTTTTTTTTGAGATATTTTCCTACTACTTTAGTCCTGGACAGGGTCTGGGCATGCATATTCGAGACTTAATCTCTATCTTGATACCGGACTTGCTTCCGGGTGACAGGTTTTGATACTGAGTTTTAGTATGGGGTCAGGGACCTCTATGGACCTTGCCATCCGGGCCAGGGGCTGCGGGCTGCGTGTGCCGGAGGAAGGGTATACGGTGGAGTAGAGGTATACGGGCAGTGTCCTTCCATGGAACCTACCTGCTGGGCCCGGTCAGCACCGGAGGAGGTACATACAGAGATACCATTTCACTTGAGATCTTCATGCATCATATCATTCATTGTTTGAGGTTCCACCCTTGTTTGTTGTTTGTTGATTGTACTCTCTGGTAGTATGGGATGTCGGAGGGTTTGTTTTCACTTGTTTGTGTTCCTCGGTTGTATGGGCGGCTAGGGGACTGTAGGTAGACTCTTTCTATTTACTTGTAGAATTTTTCCCTGTTACGGTTAATTATAAAATTGGTTATTGCTAGACTGTTAGTTGCTGGATTTGAGATTGATATGATTAGTTGGGCTTGATTCATGCCTCTAAGCATGCCTATCATTACTCTTTCTCTCTTCTTCTTACACTTGAGGTTACCGGTATACCGTCCATTTCGTAAACTTATTATGTATACACTGTTATTGCAAGGACCCCAGGTGCGTTATCTCTTACTTTCACCTGTGCCTATGGTGTGTATATTCTGCTTACTAGCCTCACATGTGGTTCTGTTGATTTCCCTCTGGGCTAGTTCCTGTGTACCGTTCGTTGATTTCTGTGATTGCTTGCTTCTATTCTGTTTGTTACTATGCTTTCATCTTATATCTGCCCAGTCGGCCTATGATACCTACTGGGTACCTTATGCTTCGCATTTGGTGCTCACCCCTACCCCCTTGCATCTTTGGGTGCAGATCCTAGCGTGGGCCATCGCCGTTAGATCGTTGTGATTCGTGCTTGGAGATATGTTGGAGACTACTTCAGACTGAGGGTTAGCTCTTGGCGATCGGAGCTTAGCTTTAGTTTATCATTTGCTTCATGTACTCTATTACCATTCAGAGACATCAGTATATATTATTTTGGATTATTTGCACTCCATGTATGTAGTTTGGCTCTATACTATGATACCAGATCTTGGGGTTTGATTTAGTTTTCGCATATGTATATATATATACTCTTGTTATCTATCCTCCCATTTATTTGTTAGATAGTAGCCCATTACTAACTGTCCTGGGCTACGGGAATTTGTTCGCCTACTGGAGGTTTGTAGGTGCCATCATGACCAGGAAATCAGGTCGTGACATATGCCCAAACCCCTAATTTTTCAAATTGATTTTTATGAAGTTTCAAGTTAGGGTTCATACCTAATTCTCATGGGCTTTTCTATTAAGTGTTTTCTCATGATTCTTCAATAAATTCTAAGTTCAATTTCATGATTTACATGGGTTTTGCAAATGATTATTTATCTCATGATTTGAAGGCTAATCCTAGTTCAATTTTACATGCATTGCTTGATTTAAGGAAAATTGTATGCATTGATATTATGATCTCAAGTACTTTATGAAACTGCATCCCTAATTCTTCAAGTTATGAATTTAGAAAGAAAAGTGAATTATGGCTATGCTAAGCTTTAAGAATTATGATTTGAATTTTCATGACATTAGATATGTCCATATTCTTTTCAAATAGATTTAACATTAGATATGTCACAAGTATATTATAAGCTATATATATGTTTTGGGAGTAGTATTTATAACCGAGCGGTAAGGGTTCTAGATAACCCAAGTCCAAAACTATGTTGCCACCATTGGTTGCCCTCTATGGCTTATGACAGGATCCTATCAGATATGGTTCTAACCTTGGCCGGTTAGGACAACCTTTTTCGATGTGAGTGTATGACACTGGACTCCATGTAGCTCATCATAGTTTATGTCAGTTAAGAGAAACTCTCATATGAATGCTTTCAGTCTTATGTTCTTCCATCTCTCATTTTATGTTAAAACTATGATATTCACTTATGATTTCTCTTATGATGCATGAAATCAGCTTTAATTATTTTTTAATTACGTTTTTACCATATTTATGCATCTCTGACATACTCAGTACATCCTATAGTACTGACACATATTTTGTACTGTATCTGATTATGATGCAGATTTCAGGCTCCTATGCTAAGGCTCGTGGTTAGACATCGCCAGTTATCCAGGTTTTGTTTGTGAGTCCTTATCATTCGAGGGCCATAGCTATGCTAGTTACTTTGACATCTTTTCTTTGGATTTCTTAGTTAGCTGGGGTCTTGTCCTAGCAACTCCTTATGTCAGTTATAGGCTTCAGACATAGCAAATATTTGTATTCTATATTCTATATATGGTATTCTTAGACGTTATATCTATATAGACTTGGTTTCCTACTTCTGCTATTTACATTTCTGCTATATTTCTTTGTGTATGCTTAAGTTATGTTATGACCAAGGGTTAACTTGGGGCACTTGTGGTCCCGGGTCTCATGTTATGTCTATGGGGTATCCTTGGGGCTTGAAAAACTTAGTATCAGAGCATAAAGTTCACGAGTCCTAGGGTGTCTGCAAGCCACATCGAGTAGAATCTCTTTCATGTGTGTGAAGCATGCCACACTTATGATAGGGAAGCTACGAGGTATCTTAGGAAGAAAGTTCACTTCTTTCATGATCATTATCGTGCAGTAGAGTTTAACTATATTACTCCTCTAATCCCATCCTTATGCATTTCAGATTATGCCTCCTTGCAATGCTATGCCTCACAGAGCCACCCAAATTGTTGATCCACCAATTCCAGACCTCGAGGTCACAAATGTAGTGTTTCAGAATGTCATTCATATGCTAGCTCAGACTATGGCCGCTAAGGCTAATCAACAGGTTCCTATCCCCGTCAACCCTCAAGGTGGAGTTGTGTCCCGAGGTCAAGACTTCATTCGCATGAACACACCTGAGTTCTTGGGTTTGAAAGTTAGTGAGGATCCACAAAATTTTATGGATGAGGTGAAGAAGATTTTGGATGTGATGCTGGTCTTTGGTGTTGATGGTGTCGATCTAGCTTCCTACCAGCTCAAAGATGTGGCTCACATTTGGTATACTTAGTGGAAGGATGCTAGGGCTAGGGATGTGGTCCCTATTACGTGGGAGTGCTTTGAGAAGGCTTTTCTTGATCGATTCTTCCCTAGGGAGTTGAGGGAGGTTAAGGCCAAATAATTCATGAATTTGAGGTAGGGATCTATGTTGGTTCAAGAGAATGTGTTGAGATTTACTCAGCTTTCTAGGTATGCTCTTTCTATAGTGGATGATCTGAGGGATCAAATAAGCAAGTTCATTTATGGGGTGTCAGATTTGGTGAAGAAGGAGTGCATGTCTTCTATGCTTTTGGATGACATGGATATTTCTAGACTTATGACTCATACTCATCAGATTGAGGGAGTCAAGCTAAAGGAAATGGCAAGAGAGAGCAAGAGGGTCATATCAGAGAGTTCGGGTTTTAGCCATCAGAGTTCCAGAGGCAGACACAGTTCTTCTTTTTAGAAGAAGTCATCAGGACTTGAACATTCTTCAGCTAGTGCTCCTACTCAGGCCCCCATAACTTATCATGATAAGACTGCAAGAGGATCGGGTTCTTATTAGCAGGGGAGTGTTGCAAAGGGGACTCTCTACCCTACTTGCAACAAATGTGGTAGGAGTCACCTTGGTTAGTGTTTAGCTTGTTCAGGTGGATGCTTTGGGTGTTGTCAGGTTTGACACAAGATTAAGGATTTCCCTCCAGCTAAGAAGGAATAGGGAGGTAGCAGGACTCAGTCTACTCCAGTAGCCCTAGATGGTCGACTGGCCCAATAGGGCACTACTTCTAGTTTTGGTGGTCAGCACCAGAACTGCCTTTATCCTATGTCTTCTCACCAAGACCAGGGGAGTTCACCAGGCATTATTACTGGTATGTTGAAAGTCTTCTCTCTTGATGTGTATGCTTTACTGGACCCAGTGCCTCTTTATCTTTTGTGACCCTTTATGTTGCTTGCAAGTTCAAAATTTGTGTTGATCAGCTCTTAGAACCCTTTTGTGTTTCTACTCCGGTTGGTGATTCAGTCCTAGCCAAAATATTTTACCGAAATTTCCCTATCTCAGTCCTTCATAGAGTCACGTCAGCAGATCTAGTAGAGTTGGAGATGACTAATCTTGATGTTATTCTTGGGATGGATTAGTTCTATGCATGTTATGCCTCGGTTGATTGTCATACTGGAGTTGTTAGTTTCAAGTTTCCTAATGAACCTGTCTTAGAGTGGCATGATAGTCCTCTATCCTCAAAGGGTCATTTTATATATTATCTCAAGGCTAAGAAAATGATTTCTAAGGGTTATGTTTATCATATAGTTGGGGTTATGGACACGGAGTCCAAAACCCTATCTCTCCAATCAGTTTCTATTGTGAATGAGTTTCCTGAAGTGTTTCCTGAGGATCTACTCGTAGTCCCTCCAAAGCAGGAGATAGACTATAGGATAGATCTTCTTCCAGATACGCATCCTATCTCTTTTCCTCTCAATAGAATGGCTCCAGCGGAACTTAAGAAGTTGAAAGACCTTCTTGATAAGGGTTTTATTAGGCCTAGAATATATCCATGGGGTGCTCTAGTTTTATTCATGCGAAAGAAAGGTTGTTCTCTTAGAATGTGTATCGACTACCATCAGTTGAACAAGGTCACTATCAAGAATAAGTATCCCATTCCTTGGATTGATGAATTGTTTGATCAGTTTCAGGGTGCCAGTTATTTCTGCATGATCGACCTTAGATCATGTTATCATCAGCTCAGAGTTAGAGAGAGTGACATTACGAAGACAGCCTTCAAAACTCGATATGGTCATTATGAATTTGTTGTTATATCTTTTGGACTAACAAATGCTCCTGCAACTTTTATGGACATGATGAACTGTGTGTTCTAACAGTATTTGGATATGTTTGTTATTGTTTTCATTGATGACATTCTTATCTACTCTCAGAGTAAAGAGGAGAATGTGGACCACTTGAGAGTCATGTTGCAAACTCTCAAGGATCGACAATTATTTGCTAAGTTTAGTAAGGGTGAGTTTTGGATGCAGTCTGTGGCTTTTCTGGGTCATATTGTGACTAGAGATTGTATTCGTGTTGATTCACAATAGATAAAGGCAGTAAAGAACTGGCTTAGGCCCACTTCCCCGTCTGATATTATGAGCTTTTTGGGCTTGGCTGGTTACTTAAGGAGATTTATGGAAGAGTTTTCTTCCATTGCTTCCCCATTGATTTGGTTGACTCAGAAGAAGGTTAAATTTCATTGGTCTGATCTATGTAAGAAGAACTTTTAGGAATTGAAGACTAGGTTGACCACAGCTCCAGTTTCGGCTCTACCAGAGGGCTTAGATGGCTTTGTTGTGTATTGTGATGCTTCTAGGATTAGTTTGCATTGTGTTTTAATGCAGCATTGTCAGGTGATTGCTTATGCTTCTAGATAGCTTACGATTAATGAGAAAAACTACCCTACTCATGATCTTGAGTTAACGACCGTGGTTTTTTCTTTGAAGATTTGGAGACACTACTTGTATGGTGTTCATGTGGATGTATTCACCAATCATAAGAGTCTTCTGTATGTGTTCACTCAAAAAGAATTGAATATTCATCAACGGAGATGGCTTAGGCTTCTTAAGGATTATGATATGAGTGTGCTTTCCCATCCAGTTAAGGCCAATGTAGTGGCCGATGCACTTAGTAGATTGTATATGGGTAGTGTCTTCAGATAAGGACGTAAAGAAGGAATTGGACAAGGATGTTCATCGACTTGCTCGGTTAGGAGTTTGCCTTATGGATTTGATAGATGGTGGTGTTATTATTCATAATGGATCTGAATCATCTTTGGTAGCTGAAGTTAAAGAGAAGCAAGACAGTGATCCTATTTTGGACCAGTTGAATGGTGCAGTCCATCAACAAAGGGTAGAGGTTTTCTCCCAAGGGGGAGATGGTGTGCTTTGATATCAGGGTCGATTGTGTGTTCCTTACATGGATGGGTTGAGACAATGAATATTTATAGAGGCTCAAAGCTCCAGGTATTCTATTCTCGGTGCCACAAAGATGTACCGTGACCTAAGGGAAGTCTATTGGTGGAATGGCATGAAGAGGGATATAACAGGTTTTGTGGCTAAATGTCCCATCTGTAAACAAGTGAAGGTAGAGCATCAACGACTAGGTGCTATAACTCGGGATATTGATCTTCCTACTTAGAAGTGGGAGGCGATCAATATGGATTTCATTACAAGTTTCCCTCGTATTCGATGGTAACATAATTCTATTTGGGTGATTATCGACAGGATGACTAAATCAACCCACTTCTTGGTTGTCAAGACTACATATTCAGCAGAGGATTATGCTAGACTCTACATTTGTGAGATAGTTAGATTTCATGGTGTTCCCTTGTCTATCATTTCTGATAGGGGTACCTAGTTTACATCCCAATTTTGGAGATCTTTTAATCGAGGTCTTGGTACTCAGGTTAAGCTTAGCAAAACTTTTCACCCACAGACGGATGGCCAGGCAGATCATACTATTAAGACTTTGGAGGATATGTTAAGAGCTTGTGTGATTGATTTCAAAGGTAATTGGGATGATGACATACCTCTTATAGAGTTTGCCTACAACAACAACTTTCAGTCTAGCATCCAAATAGCTCCCTATGAGTCACTTTATGGTTGGAGGTGTAGATATCCTATTGGTTGGATTAAGGTAGGTGAGGCAGCTTTGATTGGTCTAGTTTCAATTCATGAGACCATGGAGAAAGTTCATATCATTAGGTAGAGGTTGAAGACCGCTCAGAGTCGACAAAAATCATATGCAGATGTTAGGAGAAGGGAGTTGGAGTTTGAGTTTGATGATTGGGTCTTTATAAAGGTGTCACCCATGAAGGGTGTGATGAGATTTCGTAAGAAAGGGAAGCTTAGTCCTTGCTATGTAGGTCCCTACAGGATTCTAAGGAGAGTTGGTAATGTTGCTTATGAGTTGGAGTTGACAACAGATTTAGAAGCAGTTCATTTGATTTTCCATGTTTCCTTGTTGAAGAAGTGTGTTGGTAATCCGACCTTGATTTTTGTTCATTTGGAGGATGTGAGTTTGAAGGATAGCTATACTTATGAGGAAGATTCCATGGAGATTCTTGATTATCAGATTCGGAGGTTGAGGAAAAACGAAGTCCCTTCGGTGGATGTCTTTTGGAGGAACAAGCTAGTTGAGGGAGCTACTTGGGAAGAAGAAGCAGCCATGAAAGCCAAGTACCCTCATCTCTTTCATTCTGATCCAGTTTCAGCTTGAGGTAATAGTTTCCTCCTTAGTATGGTCCTCCGGTCCTATTCCATCAGTTTCCCTCATTATCCCAGCATGCATTCGTGTTTTCCGAAGTTAGTTCACTTATGTTTTAAAGTAGAAAGTCAGTTTATATGCCTGTTATCAGTTTTCATGTTTGTTTCTTGGTTGGGCTATTTTCTCTCCAGTTTTTCTTGCTTAGTATTCATTAGAGAATGATTGATCCCAAGGGGGAGATATTGTAACACCTAGGAATTTGAATTATCTTTTAAACTTAGAATCTCTAAAAAAATTGAACATTCCAGGAATTACGAGTCCAAACCACGAGCCATGGTTTGAACCATGAGCCGTGGAATAAACTCATGGAATACATTCTGCAGGTCCAGTCTCTGGTCTGAGAACCACGATTGGGATTTACGGATCGTGAATCAAACCACAGACTGTAGTTTCCATTTGTGGAGTCAGACCTGATAGTCAGTAATTCCTCATAAACCACCAATGGGTTCTATAGACTGTACATTGTTCTACGAATCGTACTGTTCACTCGTGGAACATGATCTTCAGTTGAGCACTTTCTCCAGAAACCACGAGAGGCAACCACAGGCTGTGATTCAGTCTACGATTCATAGACCTCATTTATGGAACCTGTAGTCTAGTTTTAAATCACTTTTTTTGCAGCTTTTAACCAAGGGTGTTTTTCTAACTACCCATCCTTTAAACTCTTAAGTGAGATTATTTTGACCCCTTTTAGTAGGGTTTCTACCCTAATTAGCCTAAGTCTTTCATTATTCCTCATTCACCTCCCAAAAGAGGAAAGAACTTCATCAACTCCAAGTTTCAAGCTCCAAAGCAAAGGTTTCAACTCCAAGTCTCCATTCTTCTAATTCTTAGTTAGGCAAGCTTCAAATCAGGTATGTGGGTATTCAATAAGGGGATTCTTCGACCCTTAAGCCCAAAACCCCAATTCTTCAAATTGATTTTTATGAAGTTTCAAGTTAGGGTTCATACCCAATTCTCATGGGCTTTTCTATTAAGTGTTTTCTCATGATTCTTCAATAAATTCTAAGTTCAATTTCATGATTTACATGGGTTTTGCAAATGATTATTTATCTCATGATTTGAAGGCTAACCCTAGTTCAATTTTACATGCA
Organism: Jaltomata sinuosa; assembly: GCA_003996215.1. Taxonomy (NCBI): domain Eukaryota; kingdom Viridiplantae; phylum Streptophyta; class Magnoliopsida; order Solanales; family Solanaceae; genus Jaltomata; species Jaltomata sinuosa. The sequence goes on along the minus strand of QJPP01003884.1, from coordinate 49,155 downwards.
TGGCTTGATTTAAGGAGAATTGTATGCATTGATATTATGATCTCAAGTACTTTATGAAATTGCATGCCTAATTCTTCAAGTTATCAATTTAGAAAGAGAAGTGAATTATTGTTGTGCTAAGATTTAAGAATTATGATTTGAATTTGCATGACATTAGATATGTACTTATGCTTTTCAAAAAGATTTGGCATTAGATATGTCACAAATATATTATGAGCTATATCTATATTTTAGGAGTAGTATTTAACAATGAGCGATTAGGGTTCTAGATAACGCAAGTCCAAAACTATGTTTCCACTGTAGGTTGCCCTCTATGGCTTATGACAGGATCCTATAAGATATGGTTTTAACCTTTGCCGGTTAGGATAACCTTTTTTGGTGTGGGTGTATGAAAATGGACTCCATGTAGCTCATCATGGTTTATGTCGGTTAACAGAAACTCCCGTATGAATGCTTTAAGGCTTATGCTATTCTATCTCTCATTTTATGTTCAAACTATGATATTCTCTTATGATTTCTCTTATGATGCTGAAATCTGTTTTAATTATGTTTTAAGTACGTTTTTACCATATTTATGCATCTCTCACATATTCAGTACATCCTATAGTATTGACGCATATTTTGTGCTTCATCCTATTATGATGCAGATTCAGGCTCCTTTCCTCAGGCTCGTGGCTAGACATCGCCAGTTATCGAGATTCTGTTGGTGAGTCCTCATCATTCGAGGGTCATAGCTATTGTATTTACTTTTCTGTCTTTTCTATAGATTTTTGAGTTAGCTGGGGTCTTGTCCCAACAACTCCTTATGTCAGTTAGAGGCTTCAGACATAGCTAGATATTTGTATTCTGGATTCCACATTTAGTATTCTTAGACCTTATATCTATATAGACTTGGTTGCCTACTTCTGCTATTTATGTTTCCGCTTTATTTCTTTGTGTATACTTAAGTTATGCTATGAACAAGGGTTAACTTGGGGAACTTATGATCCCGGGTCCCGTGTTACATCTAATGGGTAGCCTCGTGGAATGATAGGCTCGGGCATGATAAAATCTTCATAGTCCCTCTTCTCCCTACCATCATATAGAATAAGTTTCTTGCTTGGTGGTTCAACTTTACTCTCTACTTTACAAGGATTATCAACAAGATCATACTTGATGTCAATCATAGATATGACTTTATACTCATCCGGGGGGCTTCAACGGCTGACACACCTTGAAGGTGACTTCTTCGCTCCCTAACCAAAATTATAGTTTGCCCATCTCAACATCAATGGAGATCTTCGGTGGCCAAAAATAGGCTCCCTAAAATGATAGGCACCTTCAAGTCCACATCACAGTCTAACACCACAAAGTCAGCTGGGAGTAAGAATTTATGTACCTTTACTAACACATCAAATAAGGTCCCTAGCATGCATTTTATCGGCCTATCGTCCATCAATAGCCTCATCAGCGTTGGCTTTGGAGATCACAAACCAACTTTATTAAAGATCACGAGGGGCATCAAGTTGATGCTTCCCTCAAGGTCGCATAAAACCTTGTTGAACAAATAAATATCAATACTGCAAGGGTCTTCTCTCTTTGGGGTCATATTGCTTGCCATGATTGTGCTTCAATGGTGTGATACCTCTACCATGCCTACATTAATCACTCTCTTTTATTTCAACAACTCCTTCATGAACTTAGCATAGCCCGATATTTGCAACAAAGCATCTACCAATGGAATATTTACTGACAACTTGCTAAATAAGTCCACGAACTTCTTGAATTGATTGTCCTCCTTTCTTGATTAACCTTTGAGGGTACAGAGGAGGACATATGGGCAATGGTTTTGGCTTACTTGAAGCTTGTTCCTCTTTCTCTTCTTCTATATCAGTTTCCACCTTCTCCTTCTCTTTACTTGGATTCTCATCCACTACATTCTCATTCTTCTCATCATCCGTCTTATCTAACTCAACATCTTTGGTTAGTTTGGCTACAAAATTAATCATCTTCCCACATCTCATGACAATTTCCATCACATGGCCATAGCTCTTCAGATTCGGGAGAGTGTCACTAGGGAGAGTTGCCTTCAAGTGGGGGTTCATTTAGGTTGACAAGTGATTCATTTTGGCCTCTAAGTTCTTTATCAAAGCTAAATGAGAGCTCATGGTTTGGGTAAGGGTAGAAACATCACTCTTCAAATCTCTCACCCCATTATCCGTAGACTCTACCTTCTTCAATACTTTTGACAACATGTTTTCAATTTTGGAGCTAGCAAAATTGCTAACACTCGGTTGGTTTAGGATGGTTTCAGCTTTGGGAGGGGTGCCTAAGGTTTGCAATTTGATGATTATAATGATCACCATCTCTTTCCCGATCTCTCCATGGACCATCACGGTCGTATCTCTATCACCCCTCCATGGGTTTCCTCGCTCCTTGTTCTAACATTGATTTTTATCCTTAGGTTGCCAAGGGCCTTGATTGGCCCATTGGTACCCCAGGCGAGAACGCGCTATTTGATTTGACAAGTAATAAGATTCATTATCAACCAATGTATAAGCACTGCCTTTATCATGGCTTTTGGCACCATAGGATCTGATGGCATTAACATTTTTAGTTTTGGCACCCATCATGTGTTTTGCTAGCAATTCAATTTGAGTCATCATCTTGGCCATAGCTTCATCATGTTCTTCCTCTTTCCTTCTCATCTCATTGGTCATGATGAAGGATGTTCCCTCGGCCTCTCTCGTGTGCCAAGCTCTATTTGTCTTTGTTATTCTACCCAAAAGAGCTGATGCAAGACCAAATGTTTGATCCATGATAAATCCACCCGCAATATTGTTCACTACCAACTTGCTCATGGAGTTAAGAGGCCAATAAGAGCAATGTAATAGAACTCCTTCTGGTATCTCGTGGTCCGGACACAACATTAACTTTTTCTTGAACCTCAACCACACCTTATGCAATGGTTTATCTGGCAATTGGTGAAAGTTTGTCATTTTATCTTGCAATTGCAACATCCTTGAAGGTTGGAAAAACCGTTCTAAGGAGGCATCGATTAATGCATTCCATGATGTAATAAAGCCCTCAAGGAGCTCCTCTGAATAAGCGATCACCTCTCCCGTGAGAGAAAATAGAAATAGCCAAAGTCGGATTGACTCTTGACTAATATTTTAGATGTTAAACGACTGGAAAATCTCCATAAAGTTTTGAATGTGCTAATTAGCATCCTCATTTGCTAGTCCTCTGTACAAGACCTTTATTTGTATCCAATGCAACATAGTGCTTGTCACATGGAAGACTGCATTACCAACAGTGGTAGGCAGCCTCATGGCACCTATGGCACCATGAACAATTGGCTCATCCTCCATATCTATAAATCAATTCATGCTACCTTGCTCACTAGCGTAGCTCATAATTAACTTGTTCACAACAACAAAAACAACAAAAATATAAAAGAAAATGAGATGCTAAACTAAAGTGAATCAATAGACAATAAATGGCAATCAAAAGCAAATCCTCGGCAATGGTGCCATTTTTTATGACATCCAAAATAACTCTCCTAAAGGAGGTGGCAATGTTTGTCGCAAAACCATAATCTAACATGAGTCAGGGTCAAATCCATAAGGATTGGTATAGAGATTAACCACAAATTGTAGTTTGATTCACAAGAGAAAGTGTAGTGTTTAAGCAAGTAAAGTAAATGGGGGAATTCGTTTTGGGAATGAAAATTCAAATTGTAACAAAGCAACGGTATAAAAATGAGAGTTTATATCAAGATTGGAAAAACTAGGAGTGTGCTTCTGATGGGGTCATGCATTGGGATTAGGGTTTATTATTCAAGCTATTTTTTTATCAAAGTGAGGGTAGCCTTGGTTCAAGTCATGTTTAGTTATTTTTCAACCTACCAAACTTATATACACTATGGTTTCTCTCAAACCCCATAGTTTAGAAGCAAAACAACCAATTAGCTTAGGTGAGTCAAGTTATTTCTAGCCTCAACTCTTAGGGTGGAATTTCTAAAATTAAGCTATTTCTAGCCTCAATTTATGGTGGAAATCCCAAATCCCTAGTATTGAATCCTTGCCCAATTATAGAACTTCTTTTTAAAGCAAGATCATAATTAGTGATCTAAATTAATAAATTTTATAATTAAAACATGAAGGATTCAATAGACCCACACATAATAATTAATTATAAACTCAAATAATCAACACCCATCCCAAAATTCAAACACCCATCATGCACACACCCCTAGAATTAAATTTAACTACTCAAAATGAAGGAACAAGAGAGTATACCAAGTGGGTTTTCAATATTCCATTCATCTTCAATTCCAAGCTGAAATATTCATCAATGATGTTTTTCTCAACTTCAAAGAAGAATAAAGCTAAGAGAACTTGGACTCTAACATGTACTCTAACAACTATATCCCAATTGGGAAAAACTTGGTGTATAATCCTTGCACAGATCCCAAAAATGGTCTCGAAAGCTTCCAAATTAGGTAGTGGCATTTTGGACCATTTTTCCCTTTGGCTCACTTATGCCTGGAACTGTGATGGAACCTTCAGCTTCCCTTGATGACTTACAGCATGCAAGTTCCACTTCTCTTGGGCAGTGTTGATTTTTCTGCTACAGCTCCATCTGTGCAGGCACCTGCGGCCGCCCTTAGCGACCTGCGATGCGTAGGTGCCTCTGTTTTTGGGCAGTACTTTAGCTTCAATTGGCATTGGCACCATCAAAACGTAGGTGCCTTCATGAGACTCGAAAGTATCCTCGCACATCATGAACATATCTTTTCTCTCCTGGTCATCTTTAGACTTAGTCTCCATTTATAGCTCATTTGGATTCAAATCATCTTGTTTCGTCATTGATAAAGAGTGCTTGCATATAAGACAAATAAGGCATAAAATCCTCCTAGATCAAATCAAATCAAGACAATAATTCATGAATAAGAGTTAAATAAGTTGGTAGATTACCAACTAATCAAACCCCCAAACTTGAATTATTGCTTGTCCTCAAGCAAAGCACTCATAAGGCTAAGGATTAACTCAAACATATAAAGATACATGGATTGCACACAGGACTATACCGACTCAAAGAATAAATAAAATAATAGACAAAAGATTTAAAACAAAAGACTCAAAACAATAATACTAATTCTGTTTGGTACCACCATAAACACAAGGCAAAAACACTCCAATTCAAAAGCTCATTTCAAGAGACTCAAACTTGTCATTCAAAATCAGGGTAACTTTTCATTCAAAACAAGATCATCAAGTTTCTCAAGTCATTGGCATACACCTTCAAGTTTTGCCTTATGATTCGCCACACAAATTGTCTTCTCATTCATTCCTCTCAATTGAAATGAAAACATCATTACTCACTTCAAGGATGCAATGCCATTAAACACAAGAGAGAATCTCACTGACAATTATGCAATTCATAATATAGGGATTTTAAGAGAACACAAAGACTCTTACTCTCTCAAAGAAGTTCAAGTGCACACACATAGAACCATAGGTTTTCCCTTCATTTAATTCACCACTAATATAGAGTTGCAAAGCTCAAAATCACTATGGACTTGCGGGCAATGATGTAGGCTAGGGCTAAGGTGAGGATTTCATTTGTATCATGTGAATAAACCTCCCTAACGCTAACATAAGCATTCAAGTGCACTTCTCATATTTTTTATTAGACTTCAGCTTATTCTCCCTCTCACAACCGAAGCTCTCCTAACAACTATTCTTTCAAACACCCATTTGTTTAGCTCATTTGGTAGCACAACTCTATTCTTTTCTCTTCCATTCCTTCATCTCTTTGGCACTTTGAAGCAATTCACATTGTAAGCATAGGGTTCTACCTCACCCCATATTAAATGCATACACCCCCAAACATAGGCTTTTGCCTCTATCAACATTCCATTTTCATTCATATTCCCCCCAAACTTAGGCTTTTAGCCTACACTTTTATTTCTATCAATTAGGGAGGATGGTTGCCAAAATAGAGGATGCAAAAAAGGGTCAAGGTGTCTAACATTGGGTGCCAAGGAAATGTTAAAAGCTCAAAGGGGTTGACTAGGAACAATGTTAAGGGGAGGACTTTTGGGAAGAGTGGCTATTCAAAAAGGGCCTAAGTTCATCTTCCAAGCCAAACAACGTCTAGGATTTCACCTTGAATCACATTCGGGGAAAGTTCTAGATAACATGCATATACAACACTGAAGTAAACCTTACCACACAAGGAATCACAGCACAAGAAGTTCACAATTACTCTCAAAATCAATTAGAATGAATGACTTTTGACAAGCTATTCCGAGTTCCGCAAACTCATTTGTGAATCAATTAAGCCAAATGGAGAATGTTCAAGTCATGATAAGAGAATGCTTTTCAAAAATCATTTTCCCCTCCTCTTCTCAATTTTTCAAATTCTTTGCCAAGGAAATTTTTGGTGAGCCTATTCGAGATAAGCAAAAGACGGACTCAATCTGAACACTAAACCTTGACATTTTCATTTAAGAAAGTCGTCTCTCAATCTATCATAAGGAAATATCACCCGGTTCAACACAAATATAAAGAAAACAAAAAATTTCTCCTTGGGAAAGAACCATAGTATGAAGAAAATCCTCAGAGTTTATTAAAAACAAAATATTATTTACAAGGCGATATTCAAATTACGCGTTCATGGATTATTGGAGAACGAGGCCTGGCATAGGCATTAAGCGCAATTTGCAATGCACGGGTAGTGAAACAATAGGTGTGGAGGACTAACTTGGCAAGATGGAAATCTCATATCCAAAATATAATAAAAAGATCAAGCCCGGAAAGAGCACACTATAAGCATAAGAAAATAAAGGCCCAATGAGGGCAATAACAATAGAATTATCCAAAACATGCCCTACAAAGGCCAAATTGTATAAAACATCCACCCAAAATCCCGACAAGGGAAACAAAAGAACATCTGGCCCGACAAGGGCAATATCACAATCAAAACATTATAGTATTTGTCACGCTTGTATTTGTCACGCTTAGAGGCTACCCCCCTTAGACGTAACATGGGACCCGGGACCACTAGTGTCCCAAGTTAACCCTTGGTCATAGCATACTCAGATATATTTAAGAAAACAAAGCAGAAGCATACATAATGAAGATAGAAATCCACAAACTGAAATGGGATAAAGTCTATCAAATACCAATCCAGAATACAAACTAGCTATGTCTGAAGCCTCTAAATCTAAAATAAGAGTTGATGGGACAAAACCCCAACTAACTTAGAAATCCAACAGGGAAGAGACATAAAAACACTAATCATAACTACGGTCCTTGGATGATGAAGACTCACCAAGATAGTCTGGATGGCTGGCAATGACTAGCCACACATCTGAGGAGTAGAACCTGAATCTGCATCATAATAGGATGCAACACAAAATAAGCGTCAGTACTATAGGATGTACTAAATATGTGATATATGCATGAATGTGATAAAGCATATTTAGAACATATGTAAAACAAAATTCATTCATCATGAGAGAAATCATAAGTGAAGATCATAGTTAAAGCTTAAAACATTAAATAGAAGATCATAAGTCTTAAAACTTTCATACGAGAGTTTCTAATAACCGACATAAACCATGGTGAGCTACATGGAGTCCAGTGTCATGCACCCATACTGAAAAAGGTTGTCCTAACTGGCCAAGGTTAAAACCATGTGAATAGGATCCTGTCATGAGCCACAGAGGGTAACCTATGGTGGCACGTAGTTTTGGACTTCATTTATCTGAACCCTCATCGCTCGGTGCTAAATACTACTCCCAAAAATAATACATTTAGCTCATATCATACTTGTGGAATATCTGATGCCAAAACTGATCATAACTAATGACATATCTGATGTCAAATCTATTGGAAAAGCATAGAGACATATCTGATTTTATGCACTTTCAATTCATAAAACTTAAAGATTAGCATGGCCATAATTCAAAATATACTTTTCTTTCTAAATTCATGACTTGAGGAATTTTGCATGTAATTTCATAAATACAAAAGATCATGTTATCTAAACATGTCAATTTCAACTTGAAAACATGTAATTCAATGGAATCATGCCAGAAATCAACTTTCATACATGGTCTTTTGAAATCGCTTAAGGAACTTCAACTAAATCATAGATTAATAATGAGAAACCATGAATTGATGCTCAAAATTGATTTTATAAGTTTTCCCCAATTTGAATCAAAATCCTAATTTCACAAGTTCATAAATCAAATATGAATTTGGGGTTTTGGGCACAAGGGTGAAAGGAACCCATTGTGGAATACCCACATACCTTAATTGAAGCCAACCCAACTGAAATTGAAAAGAAAAGGAGGCTTGAACTTGGAGTTTGAGACTTGGAGCTTGAAGGAGTTCTTTTCTCTTTTTGGATGGAATGACTTAGATTGACTATGGTTTAGGCTATTAGGGGATAAAAACCTACTAAAAGTGGTCAAAATGACCTCATTTAGGAGTTAAAAAATAGGGGGAAAGACCAAAATACCCCTGACTTAAAATAAAAAGCTGTAGGGAAATTGTCATCTCATGGACTGCCTGACTGGCGTTGGACCCACGATGGACCATCGGACCAAGGTGTCGGGCAAGCCACTTTCAAGTTAGGATTTATGGAGGATTCAGACGATGGGTTCCCACGGCCCATCGCTACCGCGATGCCCATGGTGACCGCCCATTTGGAAAAGAAAGAACTGGGGGAGGACCACTAGAATTCTCTGATGGCGGATCCCTATGGGCCGTCGCTACTGCGATACCCATCGTGATCACCCATCGGGATGGTAAGATCCGTGGCTTAAAGCCACTAGACAATTACCACAGCGTGGCCCATGGTGCATCATAGCTCTGACGCCTATGGCGGCTGCCCGTGGGGTCCAATAATGCTGAAAACATCTTGGATTCAAGTTCGTTAGCTGTTTCAACTTTTGAGGTGTTACAATATCTCCCCCTTGGGATCATTCGTCCTCGAATGAAGACTAAGCAAGGAAAACTGGAGAGAAAACAACCCAACCAAGCAACAATACATGAAATTCAAGGATAAACATGAAAACTGAGCTTTTCAACTTAAAACATGATTGAACTAACTTCGGAAAAACATGGATGCATGCTAGGATTATGAAAGAAACTGATGGAATATAATCGGAGGTACATACCAAGGAGGGAACTATTACCTCGAACTAAAACTGAGTCGGAAGGAAAGGGATGAGGGTACTTGGCATTCATGGCTGCTTTAGCTTCCCATGTAGCTCCCTCAACTAGGTAATTTCTCCAAAGGACCTTCACCGAAGCGTCTTTTTTGTTTCTCAACCTTCGAATATGATGATCGAAAATCTCCACAGGAACTTCCTCATAAGTGAGTCTATCCTTTACACTCATATCTTTCAAAGGAACAATCAAGGTCGGATCACAAACACACTTTTTCAACAAAGAAATATGGAAAACCGGATGAACCGCTTCTAAATCCGATAGCAGATCCAACTCATAAGCAACACTAACAATTCTCCTCAGAATCCGATAAGGACTTACATAGTGGGGACTAAGCTTCCCCTGCTTACCAAATCTCATCATACCCTTCATGGGTGACACCTTCAGAAATACCCAATCATCAACCTCAAACTCCAACTGCCTTCTTCTTACATCTATATATGATTTTTGTTGACTCTGAGTGGTCTTCAATCTTTCCCTAATAAGTTAAACCTTCACCATAGTCTCATGAACCAAATCTGGACCAATCAAAGCTGCCTCACCTACCTCAAACAAACCAATAAGAGACCTACACCTCCGCCTATAAAGTGCCTCATAAGGAGCCATCTGGATGCTAGAATGAAAGTTGTTATTATAGGCAAACTCGATAAGAGGTAAGTGATCATCCTAATTACCTTTGAAATCAATAACACAAGCTCTCAACATATCCTCCAAAGTCTGAATAGTATGCTCTGCCTTCCAATCCTTCTGAGGGTGAAAAGTTGTGCTAAGCTAAACCTGTGTACCAAGACCTCTCTGAAAATACTTCCAAAACTGAGATGTAAACTGAGTACCCCTATCAGAAATGATAGACAATGGAACACCATACAATTTGACTATCTCCCGAATGTAGAGTCTGGCATAATCATCTGCTGAATTTGTAGTCTTAACAGCCAAGACGTGGGATGACTTAGTCATTCGATCGATAATTACCCAAATAAAATCATGTTGCATTCGAGTACGAGGCAAACCAGTAATGAAATCCATATTGATCACTTCCCATTTCCAAGTAGGAAGATCAATATCCTGAGTCATACCGCCCAGTCGCTGATGCTCTACCTTCACTTGTTGACAGTTGGGACACTTAGCCACAAAGCCTGCTATGTCCTTCTTCATGCCATTACACTAATAGACTCCCCATAGGTCACGATACATCTTGGTGGCACCGGGGTGAATTGAATACCTAGATCTATCAGCCTCTGTCAAAATCCGTTGTCTAAACCTCTTTATGTCAGGAGAACATAATCGACCCTGCTATCAAAGCACATCATCTCCCCCTTGGGAGAAAACCTCTACCCTTTGCTGATGGACTACACCCTTCAACTGGTGCAAAATAGGATCACTATCTTGCTTTTCTTTTACTTCAGCTACCAAAGATGATTCGAAACCATTCTGAACAATAACACCACCTTCTGTCGAATCCATAAGGTGAACTCCCAATTGATCAAGTCGATGAACATCCTTGGCCAGTTCTTTTTTCTTGTCTTCAACCGAAGACACACTACCCATGGACAATCTACTAAGGCATCCGCCACGATATTTGCCTTACCCGGATGGTAAAGCACACTCATATCATAATCCTTGAGAGGATCAAGCCATCTCATTTTACAAAGATTAAAATCCTTTTGAGTGAACACATACTGAAGACACTTATGATCGGTGAACACATCCACGTAGACACCATACAAGTAGTGCCTCCAAATCTTCAAAGCAAAAACCACGGCCACTATCTCAAGATCATGAATAGGGTAGCTTTTCTCATGAATCTTAAGCTATCTAGAGGCATAAGAAATAACCTTACCATGCTGCATCAACACACAACCCAAACCAATCCTAGAAGCATCACAATACACAACAAACTCATCTAGTCCCTCGGGCAGAGCCAACACTAGAGTTGTGGTCAATCTAGTCTTCAATTCCTGAAAATTCTTCTCACATAGATTAGAACACTGAAATTTAACTTTCTTCTTAGTCAATCAGGTCAATGGGGAAGCAATGGAAGCAAAACCCTCCACAAATCTCCTGTAGTGACCATCCAAACCCAAAAAGCTCATAATATCAGATGGGAAAGTGGGTCTAGGCTAGTTCTTTACTGCCTTAATCTTTTTAGAATCAACTCGAATACCATCTGTAGTCACAATATGACCCACAAAGGCAACAGACCGCATCCAAAACTCACACTTGCTAAACTTAGCAAAAACCTGGCGATCCTTGAGAGTTTACAACACCACTCTCAAATGGTTTGTATGCTCCTCCTCACTTCGAGAATAGAAAAGAATATCATCAATGAAAACAATCACAAACATATCTAAATACTGTTTGAACACATGGTTCATCAAATCAATAAAAGTTGTGGGAGCATTCGTTAAGCTAAAAGACATAACCAGAAATTCATAATGACCATACCGAGTCCTGAAGGCTGTCTTCAGAATGTCACACTCTCTAACACGAAGATGATGATTGCTGGATCCAAGGTCGATCTTAGAGAAGAAACTAGCACTCTAAAGCTGATCGAACAAGTCATTAGTCCTAGGAATGAGATATTTACTCTTGATTGTGACCTTGTTCAACTGAATGTAGTCGATACACATTCTAAGGGAACCGACTTTCATTCATACGAATAAGACTGGAGCACTCCATGGAGAGATGTTAGGTCGAATAAAACCCTTATCAAGGAGGTCTTTCAATTGGTCCTTCAATTTCTTGAGCTCCAGGGGAGCCATTCTATAGGGAGGAATAGAAATAGGAATCTTATCGGGAAAAAGATCTATTCCAAATTCGATCTCCCACTTGGGAGGGGCTCCGGGCAAATATTCGGGAAACACCTCTAGAAACTCATTCACAATAGGGACTGACTGGAGCGATGGGGTCTCAGACTCCATGCCCATAACCCAAACTATATGAGAAACATAACCCTTAGAAATCACCCTCATATCCTTAAGATAAGATATAAAATGACCCTTCGAGGATGGAGGACTACCCTGCCACTCTAAGACAGGTTCATTCGGAAACTTAAACTAATAACTCTAGTACGACAATCGACAGAGGCATAACATGCATACAACCAATCTATACCATGAATAATGTCAAAATCAATCATCTCTAACTCTACTAGATCCGCTAAAGTGACTCTATGAAGGACTGAGATAGGGAAATTTTAGTAGATTCTTTTGGCTAGGACTGACTCACCAATAGGAGTAGAAACACAAAAGGGTTCTAAGAGCTGATCAGGACTAATCTTGAACTTGTAAGAAACATAAGGGGTCACAAAAGATAAAGAGGCACTAGGTTCCAATAAGGAATACACATCAAGTGAGAAGACTTTAAACATACCAGTAACAACGTCCGATGAACTCTCCTGGTCCTTACAAGACAACATGGCATAAAGGCAATTCTGGCGCTGACCAACAGAACTAGAAGCAACACCCTGCTGGGATGGTTGACTCCCTGATGATGCTGGGGAAGATTTAGTCCTACTACCTCCCTGTCCCTTCTTAGCTGAAGGGCAATCCTTGATCATGTGTCCAACCTGCCCATACCCATAGCAACCACATGTGCCCAACCAATACTCCCCCGGATGATTCTTTCCACACTTATTGCAAACAGGGTGAGAAGGCCCTGTTGCAACACTACCCTGAGACTGCGAACCTGAATCTCTACTAAACTGATCATGATGAGGCCTGGGGGCCTGGGTAGTAGCACTGGCTGAAGAATGCACAGGTCCCGATGACTTCTTCTGAAATGAAGAGCGATGTCTACCTCCGGACCTATGATGGCCAAAACCTAAACCCTCAGATCTAACCCTCTTGTTCTCCATTGCTATATCTCTCAAATTTTCTCCCTCGATTTGATGAGCATGAGTCATGAGTAAAGAAATGTTCATATCACTCAACAACATAGCGGACCTACACTCTTTCTTCACCAAATCCGATACTCGATAGATCTACTTACTCATTTGATCCTACGGGTCTGCTACCATAGACGGAGCGTACCTAGACAACTGGGTGAACCTCAAACTGTACTACTGGACTGACATCGATCCTTTCCTCAAGTTCACAAACTCCTTAGACTTTGCTTGCCTCAACTATCAGAGGAAGAACCGGTCGAGGAAAGCCCTCTCAAAATACTCCCAGGTCATAAGGACCACGTCCGTAGCTCTAGCTTCCTCCCACTGAGTAAATCAGATATGAGCTACGTCCTTTAGCTTGTAGGAAGCTAGCTCAACACTCTTCTTCACCTCATCCATAAAGTTATGTATATCCTCACCAACTTTCGAACCCCGAAATTCTGGCGAGTTCATACGGATAAAATCTCGAACTCGGGTTGCTATTTCACCTAGAGTGTGGACGGGAATAGGAGCCTGCTGATTGGCTTGGGCAGCCATAGTCTTGGCCAACATGTGAATAGCATTTTAAAACTCCGCATTTGTGACCTCGGGGTCTAGAATCGGAGGATTAGCATTTCGAGGATTGGCCCAGCGAGGCATAGCATGATGAGGAGGCATAATCTAAAACATAACAAGAACGAATTAGGGGAGTAATAGAGTTAAACTCTATCACACGATACTAATCATGAAAGAAGTGATGTTTTTCCTAAGACACCTCATAGCTTCTCTCTCATAAGTGTGGCGCGCTTCAAACACATTAAAGAGACTCTACTCGATGCGGCTTTAGACACCTTAGGACTCTTGAACCTGGCTATGATACCAAGTTAGTCACACCCCGAGGTTACCCCATAGACGTAACACTGACCTTGGACCACCAGTGTCCTAAGTTAACCCTTGGTCATAGCATAGTCAGATATATTTAAGAAAACAAAGTGGAAGCATACATAATGAAGATAGAAATCCACAAACTAAAATGGGATAAAGTCTATCAAATACCAATTCAGAATACAAACTAGCTATGTCTGAAGCCTCTAAATCTAAAATAAGAGTTGATGGGACAAAATCACAACTAACTAAGAAATCCAACACGGAAGAGACATAAAAACACTAATCATAACTATGGTCCTCAGATGATGAGGACTCACCAAAATAGTCCGGATGGCTGGCAACGACTAGCCACGCACCTGAGGAGTAGAGCCTGAATTTGCATCATAATAGGATGCAACGTAAAATATTCGTCAGTACTATAGGATGTACTGAATATGTGGTATATGCATGAATGTGATAAAGCATATTTATATAATAGGTAAAACTGAATTCATGCATCATGAGAGAAATCATAAGTCAAGATCATAGTTAAAGCTGAAATAATGAAATAGAAGAGCATAAGTCTTAAAACACTCATACGGGAGTTTCTAATAACCGACATAAACCATAGTGAGCTATATGGAGTCCAGTGTCATGCACCTACACTAAAAAATATTGTCCTAACTGGCCAAGGTTAGAACTATATGAATAGGATCTTGTCATGAGCCATAGAGGGCAAGATACAGTGGCACGTAGTTTTAGACTTTGGTTATCTGAACCCTCATCGCTCGGTGCTAAATACTACTCCTAAAATAATATATATAGCTTATATCATACTTGTGGCATATATGATGCCAAAACTGATCATAACTAATAACATATCTGATGTCAAATCTGCTTAAAAAGCATAGAGACATATCTGATGTTATGCACTTTCAATTCATAAAACTTAAAGCTTAGCATGACCATAATTCAAAATATACTTTTCTTTCTAAATTCATGACTTGAGGAATTTGGCATGCAATTTCATAAATACATAAGATTATGTTATCTAAACATGTCAATTGCTACTTGAAAAAAGCAATTCAATGGAATAATGCTACAAATCAACTTTAATACATGGGCTTTTGAAATCGCTTATGGAACTTCAAATAAATCATAGATTAGTAATGAGAAACCATGAATTGATGCTCAAAAATTGATTACATAAGTTTTCCCCAATTTAAATCAAAACTCTAATTTCACAAGTTCATAAATCAAATAAGAATCTGGGGTTTTGGGCACAAGGGTGAAAGGAACCCATTGTTGAATACCCACCTACCTTAATAGTAGCTAACCCAACTATAATTGAAAAGAAAAGGAGGCTTGAACTTGGAGCTTGAGACTTGGACCTTGAAGGAGTTCTTTTCCCTTTTTGGATGGATTGACTTAGATTGAGAATGGTTTAGGCTATTAGGGGATAAAACCCTACTAAAAGTGGTCAAAATGACCTCACTTAGGAGCTAAATAATAGGGGGGAAAACCAGAATACCCCTGACTTAAAATAAAAAGCTGCATGGAAAATATCGTCTCACGGGCTGCCCGACGAGCGTCAGACCCATGACGGCCCATCGGACCAAGGCCTGGGAAAGACACATGGAAGTTGGGATTTCTTGAGAATTCTGATGATGGGTTCCCACGGCCCATCGCTACCGCGACACCCGTGGTGACCTTCCATTGGGCAATGAAAGAACTAGGGGAGGACCACTGGAATGTTATGATGGTGGATCCCTATGGGCCATCGCTACTGCGATGCCCATCATGTTTTACCTTTGGGCTGGGAAGATCCTTGGCTCACAGCCACTGGATAGTTCCCACGGCATGCCCTACGATCCGTCGAAGCTCCGATGCCCAAGGCAGCTGCCGTGGGGTCCAACAATGTAGAAAACTTCCTGGATTCGAGGTTCGTTGGCTGTTTTAACTTTTGGGGTGTTACAGTATCAAAGGAAAATATATGCACCCTCCCCCACCAAAACATAGCATTATCCCTAATGCTTAAGCAGTAAATAGAGAAGGGAAGATGCAAAAACATCCTAAGCACACTACCCCGAGTTGCCCTCCTGCAAATCTACTATAGAACTAGGGATTAATCCTCCCATATGAGAGTATGTTATTTTCTAGGACTCCAAGATCAACCTCTGCATCATCGCCTCATCCTTACCTCCCAAGGCAAAAAATAGGTCAACCACTGGTCTAGTAATCCGGTGGGGTACAACCATAGCGTCATCAAGCGCGCTCATGTATACAGCTGTCATAGGTACCTTACCCTTTGCCTTCTCCACATCATCCCAGATAGACTTGACAGCATGTTCCATGAACTCAACTCTCTTGCAAAGATTGTCAAGATTTGCCAAAACATCTTTCATTGCATCCTTAATAGCATTTTGAATAAGTCCTGGTATCCTCTTAGCCAATGTGTTCAATTGATTTTCATGAGAATAGGTCATGTCAACTAGCATTTAAAGGCCAATCGGGGCTGAGGATGAAAGGGATGGTGAAGGGCAGAAGGTATAGCCACCGGAGGATTTCCCGATGCTACGGGAGTAGAAGTACCGAAAACTGACCTCACTAGAGAGGAATCACTTATGTCAAAAGCAACCTCTAAGGCCACATCATCAAAACCCTACAACTTTTTCTTCTTTACTTTAGGCAGATATGCGTCCCACTTCTTGTCAATAACGTTTATCTCAGTTGCAGGAAAATACTTATCAGAGGCAAAATAAGGAATCCCGGCCTTGGCACACAACTTGCTAATGAGCACTTGGTAAGGTATGGAAGTAGCAGGTTGTCAAGATTTCTTTTTAATAACTACCACTACTATTTCTCCAAAATTCACATACACCCCCGACATTATGCAAGCAACTAAAATGGCCCCCTCATGGATGATCTTCTGATCATTCTTTGAAGGAAAGAAGTGGGAGCGAATGAAAACATACCACAATTTGGCCATGAAGTGGAGGTCTTGTCAAGGAATTTTACCACCCAACGTGGCCCATAAAGATGTACCAAGAGCAATATTCATTGGCACTCAATCTAGAGGACTAGTCTTTAAAGCAACCTTTTCTGCATACTCAGTCCCCAGACCTATTGGTGTATTCTAATAGATGGAATTTATGGCCTCGAGAGTGACATCAACCTCTTTACCCCAAACTATCAAAGAATACAAGCAAGGAAAGTCTTCAGCATTTCCTGAATGCTTCATTGTGTCTTGTTTTGCTTGGTATGAAGCATAAAAGTCATAGACCACATCCGAGAAGTAACTCCAAGAACATCCAAAAAAGGGGACCATGCTCTCTCAGTGAACTGCTTAGTGATATTGGGGAATTAATCCCCAATCCCGGCTAGGTTGAAGCTACTATCTGGTGTGAATGACTGTTTTGCTTTGTATTTGACATAAAGGGGCTTCATACCATCCACACCGAATCAGACCCTATCCTCCTCATTGATAGGAATTCAAGGAGCCTCTGGAATAGTCTCAGGAGCCTTTTTCTTGAAAGATTTCTTACCCTTGATTTTGTTCTTGGTTGTGCTTAGGGTTGGGTGCTTTTTTGTGTTTTGGCCAGAGTTACCCCTGCTAGAATAAATGATTTGCAAAAGAAATATGAGTTCCAAATATACACTACAAGAAAATTGATTATTAAAGAAGAACATTTAGCGACGGGGATAAAATCTAGTCCCTACAAATGTACTTCTATGGAGGAGATATTTTTCTGGTCCTTAATTTCCATTTATTTAGCGAAGGTTCTAAATCTGGCTGCTAAAAAGATAAAAGTCCCATCTCAGTAGTCCAAGTTCAGCGGGAACGCATAAACATTAGTGTATTAAATACAACCCCCCTCTTCTTTAATTTTTAACCCAAAAGGAAACCCTATATTCTCCATCTTGTAAAATCTCCAATAATTGACCGATTCCAAATTTCTCCCTCAAAAGCTGCAGACTTTAACAACAAATTTATCTAAATTGATTGAAGATATACAAACATTTATGTCTAATCATGTCTATCAATTTTATTTGTCTTTTATTTTTGGTTTAGAATCCAATTTTTTTTCTTCATCTTACTAAATCTTGGTTGTTTACAATTACAGTCTTTGATTCTGATTCTTTGGAATACTATTTATTTTTGTTTGATGGCGTAAAAGTTGGAGTATTGTGTGTGATGTGAAGATGGTGGTGGGGTTTTATTTATAAAGGAGCTTGGAGGCAGAGGTTACGGGAATGAAATTATCTCTCGTTAACTGCTTAGTTCGTGTGAGCAGAGAGATTTTGGAAAACAATGCTTCTCTTCTGATATGTCCTTTCCAATGCAAGTATGAACACTTGTGTTTTTGCGAATATGAGCGAAAATACTCAAAAAAAACTTACAAAATAGAAGATTGCCAAGTTTTATTAATCCAGAGTAAAAAAGAACAAAAAGGAAGATCTTTTTAGTTAATCTCTTTTCTTATCCTGTAGGCAGTAGCCTTTAGCATATTGAAACTTCAGCCAAAAATATGAGTTGTTCATTGAATCCTTTACCTGAAATTACCTTGAAAAATGGTTATGTACACATAATTTCTAAGAGTATTTCTGGTTCCATTATATTCATTAATTATTGTTATGTTTTGTTGGTTTCAAGAATTTAAATTTTGTGAATTTTTTTCCAGGAACGTGAGTATTTGATGGCATACCTAGTTTGTGTGTATTTGGGTCCAAAAAGATGGAATGTAGTGCTTGAAAGTAAGTCTGGTACTCCCTTTGTTTAGTTCCTGTTAAGTTGGTTACTACAGAAATTAGTTTAATTACTTCATTTGGATGTTCGATTAAATGCTTGTGTTCTCTAGCGGGAATAATCTGATTTACATCAAGGTGAGTTCAAGGAACAATTTGTAGCTTAGGATATCATCTAAAGGTTATAGCAGATGATTTAACATGTGGAAATAGTGTATCACTATAAACTTGACTTGTTTGTTTTATTTGCACTTGTTATACCCTTTAAAAAATTGAAGTCTACAATAAAAAGATGATTAATCTTGTCATACGACTAATTATAACACTTTTGCTTTTAATTTTCCCGGCATCTTGGTGCTCTTCTGAACAACCACAACTGAAACATGTTAGTTAGAAACAAGAGATACTGTGCACTAACTTTATATTTCTGTATGACTTCTTTTGGTCTTTGCTCTAAGAATCAGTTACATTCTCTTATTTTAGATGATCTTTTGTATTCCTGTGATGTTCTTGAATTCCTTCAATTTTGTTCTTTTTGTGTTATGGGTTAGATAACAAGAGTTACATAAGAAACAATGGAGGGAAAGTGTTTTCTGGTATTTGATGTTTAACAAAAAATTATTGGATATTATGTAACTTGGAATATGTAAATCAAAAGTTATTCTAGTGGTGTCAAATTACTGAATTGAAGAACTTGGAAGAATTATTTGAAAGTGTCACAATTAAAGAAACTATATTTCTTATATAGCACAATTAAAGAAGCTCTTTGTATGGCCTTTATTCTATTCTCTTAGGTTCAGTTGATCGATTTATTTTTTATGTATAATTGAAAACTGTTATTATCTTCAGATATTTGTTCACCATGGTTATTTAAAATTGGTCTCTATAAAAGTCCTTAATCCAATAAACATAATATTTCTCACCATTCGTATAGTTTTGTTATTGTTACATGGTCCCTTAGTTAATTTAGTCCTCACCATTCATTCTTGACAAAGCTTAATCTTAGTATAATTTTTTCAAATAGTTAGCCTAATCTCCCGTGTCCAGTTTGATAGGTATTCCTTTAATGATCCTGAGATGGATAGTGAACCAGTAAACTTTCATGACGTCTAATCCCCTGGTTTTCATGGGATCTTATTTATGTAAGTTTCTCGATATCTAACTCTCAAAGTTATTGATTATACAATTAACAACAACTTTACTCTTTCTAGCGATTTCAGATTCTTAAAGTGGAAAATGAAGAAGAGTTCTTTCATCATGGAATTGTTTGGGTGAGTTTAGTCACTATCACAGGCCATAATTTGCTTGTGTTCAGTATGTTCTAACTTATATATGTTGATTAGGAAGTGATTGTCAAGATTTTAACTTTATTTGGTTGCTTGCACTGAAACGGTTCTATAGTTAGTCCAGTGTCAAATTTTTTATGAATATACAAAGAAATCAGGTGACACGTGACAACTTCAGATACTTATAGTACACTAACTATAGTTCATTAAGTTTCTTGTACTGTGAAACATGACCACTTTAAATACTCACAGTACACTAAATAGGTAAATGCTTTGAACAATTAGCTGAAACAGTTCACAACTTGACATAACACCAGAATCCAATGATTTGATTACATTATGTCACCATATTGTAGTTTCAGGATCAAACTATATTACACATGAGCCTTGGAGCATTTTTCATATTTTTTCTTTTATTCAAAGAAAATACAGTGATCATATTATTTAATGCCAATGAACCTTATGCTCATTATCTTTTCTCTGTGGAAATATGCAGCAAAAGGTGGTCCAAAATTTTTATTCATTGTGAACATGCAGGTATGAAATCTCTTGTTTCCTTCATATACTTCAATTTCCTATAAAGCTTCTACCCAAATGCTTGATTTTGCTAGTTTGCAATTGTATTCAGGTCCCAAGTATAACGACATACAGTCTTTCCGTCTACTATATGATGGATACCCCTTTAGAGGATTCACCTTTACTGGAGAGTTTTGTCAAAGGATATGATACTGTAAGAACTCGAGGTTCAAGCTATCTCATACCATACATATCAAAGGTTTGGTTTAACATATTTTTCTTTAAGTTTCTTAGTCAATTTAGCATATGGTTATGACACATCATCAACACTCATGTAGCATGTATGCTAGTCAATATCATTTCTCTTATCTTCTGTTTCTTGTCAGCTATTAAGCATAAAATAGGTAGTGTGCTCATGTTTTAGCAAAAGTTGAATGTCTTTTTTTGGTTTATTTAGGAGATAAGTTTTCATAAAGATTTTAAAAGGCAAACTAACATTATGTTACCCACAACTTAGTCCTGGTTCATGAAAATGATTACCAACTTTAAAAGAGAAAGAACTTGCTTAAATGGCTTCTTATATATCATAGGAACTCTTTAAGCAAGCAAATTTATCACCCCCTCTATTCCACGAAAACTATCATTTCAGTTTTTCAAGGGCTCAAATAGAGTGTGTTTACAACTAGATTCCCAATTGATTAATTTGTTTTCAGCATATGTAACAATACCTAGAAATAAAAGAAATAACTATTAACACCGGTAAATCGTTCAATGTTAAGGGTCTATAGTTTGAATGACTTAGAAGTGTTCGGGCCAATTTAGTTGTGGTACCAACATATTTTTTGTCCAGGTAGAAGGCAAGAGTATCTAAGAACCTAAAATCTAGAATGCAATATTTTATTTCTTATCTACACTGAAATATATTTTGCGAAATTTGGTTGTGCGCATAATATTTTCTTCTACACAAATTTTATTTTGCACGTATTGCAAGATTTGGAGACTTTCATTTACAAGTCAAGATGCAAGCTTGAATACTTTGAACAAGTTAACAAATTAGTTATTGTTTTGCTGAGAATGTTTAGCAATACAGTTTATTATATACTTAGAGATAACTTTTTTTGGCCGATGAGTTGTGTAAATGGTATTTTGATTATATATTTTTTAAGCAGTACTGCTTATGGGACATTAATCAACAGTTTTAGGTAATACAATCGATAATTTTGTTTATATGGATTTGATTATCTATATAAAAAATTGTATCCTATTCTATCTTAGGAAAAAACACTAGAAAAGAGCATGTATTATTTAGGTGCAGCATTTTCTGGTTCTAAATCATCTCTAATATCAGATTGTAAATACATCAATTTGGACACCAAATTATAAAAATACACCTTTACGGACCAGTAACTATGCTAGTCCTTAAAACTATTTAAGCACCACATTTTTGGTCTTAAAAGTCTAGTTAAGTTGTCGTTAAATAATTAAGGTGGTTGTTGATCTGCAAGTTAAGGATCAGAAACATGGTCCCTAAAGAGATTTTAGGGACCAGAAATTCACCGATCGCAAAATATCTTTAAGGACCAGTACCTAAACCTCGTCCCTATTTACCTTTAGCGGCGGAGACTATAGGGACCGGCGGCGACCAAATTATTCCCGTCGCTATTGACCTTTAGAGACTGGAATCAGACTTTTAGGGACCATTTTTCTCATCCCCAGTGGCCTTTTTTCTTGTAGTGATAACAAACAAAAATATTTTTGTATTAATGAAAGGAAATACTACAAGAAGTTAAGCAATTAAAAAATTGGGATAGACAAAGAAAAGCATAGCACCAAGTTAACTGCTGGCATATGCATTTCACATGCAATTCACAGGTGGAGACCCGTGACTCGCATGTGATCTCGCACATGCTAGGCAGTGAATTGGTAAAGATCAATGCATATGCAATGGCACATGCATTTATCATGAGCCAACATGCGGCAAACATATGGTGTCACACATACTTGGCAGTAAACTGGCACTTTCAACTTCCACCTGTGTTGCCACCTGCATTTTGCAGGTGAAGACTTGCGACACGCATGTGGAATGCAGCTGGAAAGCAATGAATAACTCTTCACTTGAATTTCACATGCATTTTGCAAGGCAACACCTGTGGCATACAAGTGCCTAATAGGTAAGAAAAACATTTAACAACACCAAGGCATGGTAAAGGAAATAATTGACCAATTTCTAACTTTAACGGGTACTCGGGCTTTACTCAAAAACTTCACAATCATACCAAGTACAATAACATCAACAATTAAATCATGCTCAATGACTTCCCTTAAGAATGACTTTATCCCATCCATCATTGGAAACATCAAGCTAAATGATTCATCATGAGAAGCACATCAAAAAAATAAAACAATAATCACTCTCAGTCAACCAAAGCTCACCAGACAATTCATAATCGACTATACTACTCAAGAGCACAAAGAGTCACAATTTCATCCCAACAAAATAATATTTCAAACAAACCCAAAGCAATTGCGATTTGCCCTTAAGAATGATATCACCCAATCTATCATAGGGCCAAACCATGCAATACCACGAGTGAGTTACCTAGAATTCACCCCAAACTCAATATTTTAGGCTAAAATTCATCACAAATAACATGCATTATCATAAAAGCAAGATCTACCAAGTTTTTCATAAGCCATAACAATAAAAAGACCCAAAATTAAATTTAAAAATCAGATCTCAAGAAAAAATAGACTATGGTAGATCTCAAGTAGCATACTTCACTAATAGTACTCCTAAAACACATAAAAGCAAATATTTAACATAGGGTAGCATACCACAACTCAAGATAATTGAGTGAGGAGTGAAAAATTGATGCTTTTGGACCCAATAATAGTGACCCACAAGTTTTCACCAGAAAAGGAGTAACATCGGTGGCGGTTAGCAGTGGTGGTGTGGCAGAAAAGTGTAGGAGAGAGTGTAGGGAAGAGTTTCAAAGTTGATGGAGATTGTGGAGAGATTATGGAGGTTTGTTGGAGTTGTAATAGTGAAAAGAATAAAAAGATGTGGTTTTAGGTGTGAAAGAAGAAGAAAAGACGCAGGTCAGGATTGGGTTGGGTCAAGGTCAATGGGTAGGTCAAACAATTTAAAATCTTATACTAGTTAGGTAGAAATAAATCTCTTAGCATGTGTGTACAGATGTGTGTTCATATAAGTGACTAGTTGATTAAGATTAAAGACCCTCTAGCATATGCATACCGATGATAGAGACTGATGAGATACAAAACTTTATAGCCGTGA
This sequence comes from Jaltomata sinuosa, assembly GCA_003996215.1. Lineage (NCBI taxonomy): Eukaryota > Viridiplantae > Streptophyta > Magnoliopsida > Solanales > Solanaceae > Jaltomata > Jaltomata sinuosa. The sequence goes on along the minus strand of QJPP01003884.1, from coordinate 25,350 downwards.
AATTATTGTGGACCAGATTCATGTTTTGTGATGTGACTGCTTATCATTTCAGTGTTTGTAATGACTATTATGTCTGATTTTTTGGTGACTTATATGTCCAGTGTTGTTTGGATTCGTATTATTTACTTGGATTTTATAACTACTTGATTATTTGAATTCTTGGTTATGTGTTGTTGTACTAGTCTACTAATTTTATTTGATTCATGATATATACTTGTTACTAATTTGAGTCGGCCTATTATACCTACCAGTACATAGTATTTGTACTGATACTACTCTTGCACTTTTTTTTAAGTGCAGACTATATTCTCGAGACGTTATCGCGACCTTGCATCTAGCGTAGCTAGTTGAACGAACCTGACTCTGATACCAATTAGATGGGGAAGCACCAGGGGAGGCCGGAGACACAAACACCAGTAAGGCTATACAGGGAAGACAGAGGCAACCACAGAATACCACAAGCAAGTCTAATCCAAGTCACAAGCACAAAATAGAACATGACATAATGATTTTCTGATAGACTGGGCTTTCCAGACCATAAAGGCGGATTGGACAAAGACGGCGTTCGCGTCCATATAGGTGGTTTTCCAGACACAGTCTTTTGGGGCTACACATACACTGAAGGAAGGTTTGTCAAACTTTTAGCATCACATCCATACTAGGACGTCTTTACTAAAACAATTTCCAGGCAGTAAATTGACTCATAGTAGTACAACATTTTCGTACATTACTTGGGCTTCTTGCGGCTCTCCCTGGCCTTATTGCATCTTTATTTGCTTTGGAAAAGTTACTACTCTACCAACTGATTTACTTCGCCATTTATAAGTTTATGTTAAGTTAGAGGTGACTTCAGAAAATCATTATACCATAACTATTGTACTAGTAACAAATTTTCTTACCGGGTAACCATGGTACCTTGCAATGGAGATAACTTACCGGAGTCATATTCCGGACCCTATGCTTAAAATAGTATCAGCCATACCATCCCTCAAAAGAGAATAACAAGAGAAGTTTAGAAAGCAAACATTTTATTCAACAGGCAATATTTACAAAGAGTGTAGTATTTCTACTACTATTTTTCTGAATCTATTTCTGAATCTACTTTTTCTGAATGCTTTCTCCTATCTACCTAGCTTCCTTTATATAGAGGTGAAAAGCTTGCTATCAAAGCTAAAAACAAACCGAATTACTAAAGATAGTAAATCTTATCCTAATCTAAAAATAGTTAATCCCTATCCGAGCACACCATTCTATCCTACTTTATTTAAACTGGGCCCCACAAGCATATGACGGAGCCTAATAAAACAAAATACAAAACATCCTATACTACTTAAAGCTGTAATTTTTACATAAAGGGCCATGTGATGGCATGTGACAGCGAGGTCCACTTTTGTCTCCTCTGTTGCAAGTAGGTGGATAAGCAACTTTCAAGCTAGTGTGTAAGCTACTTCTAGGAGATTTTGTCTCGACATTGGTTGTAAACTTTGGGATAGTTAATTTTGTCATGGTGAGTTGGTGAAAAAACCTTGTAACCATGCATGCTCGTGTTGCATCATATTGCATCATCTTGCATCATCTTGCATCATCCTGCATCATCCCAAGGAGTGTTTGCATCATCTGCTTGGGCAATGTTTTAAGATGTTGAAGGCGATTTTCTTGAGTATGCTTCTTTTCCTGAGTATCCTTCTTCCATCCACCAGTCAGCTCCATGCTTTACTTTCAGAAGTTCCCTGCTTTCCCAGCATTTGCTTGTCGACTTCTTCATTAGCTTGTTTTGTTTTGGCAAGAATTTCTTTGAAAATTCATTAGGTCTGGATAGGAAATCTGCCATAATATTATCTTCCCCTTTAAGGTGATTCACTTTGAATTTGTAAGGGTAGAACCATTGGGCCCACCAGAGAATCTGCGAATGTGAAATTATCTTTGGATCAATGTTAATCATCTTTGGGAAGGCTTTCATATCCATTTCAACCAGAAATTTTGTGTGAATTAGGAAGAAATTGAACTTTTTATTTCTGTTTTTCACTACAAGAATTTATTTGAATGTGGAGTGATAGTGTTGTTCAGCATCTTTGAACCTTCCACTGGCATATCTTCATATCGTTTGCCGATCATCCTTTTTTTTCAACAGGATTGCACTCCAATATTCATTGCTAGAATCAATCTGCAATATCTTTTTTCCATCAGAAGGAATGTGGAGTGTCTTAACTTTGTCGGATATCTTTTTTATACATCGTACTGCCTCATCTTGGTCTGTTCCCTAGGCTTGGGCATTCTTCCTAAGCATCTTTGTAAGTGGAGAAATATATGTGGAGACATTAGGAATAAAATCTCGAACATAATTAATCACACCTAAAAACTGTTGAAGTTGCTTCATTGTGAAGTTGGTGTCCAGGAACTTAAGTAATTCCTGACAAATATGTGGTCCTGGGCTGTATGTACCATGGATGAAATGCATACCCAGAAAATCAATCTCTTGCTGTGCAAGGACTATTTTCTTTGCTGAGAGCATGATGCCATGTCTTTTTACTAGGTCATTGAAATGACAAAGCAAGCTGAAGTGTTCTTCCAAGGTATTACTGAATAGTAATATGTCATCAATGTAAACCAGTGATATGTGGATAATGGGCTGAAAGATTCCGGTCATGGCCTTTTGAAATAAGAAAGGTGCAGGCATTAGTCCAAATGGCATAAATTTCCATTGAAAGTGGTGATTTGGTATGCAAAAACCCATCTTTGGTCTTTCCTCAGGTTGAATTCCCAATTACCAAATTCCAGATTGAAGGTCAAACTTGGAAAAGTAGCTAGCTTTGGCCAAGTTTGAGAATAGGGTGATTTTATTTGGGATAGGGAATTTGTCATCTTGGAGAAAATGGTTAAGAGGTTGGTAATTTATAACCAATCAGAGCTTACCAATTTTTTGTTCATCCCATTTGTTGACATAGAATGCTTCACATGCACATTGGTAGTCTGATGGTTTGATCAACCCAAAATCTAGTAGTTCCTTGCATTCTTTTTTTGCAAGCTAAAGATGTTCTGGATTCATGCCTGAGTGGCTCGCCTTAGTTGGGTTGATATTTTCATTTTTCTTTAATGGGAGCTTGATAAAAAACTCTTCATTCAGCCACAAAGGATTGTGGTTCTTCTTCAGGAATTCCTTGAGGGATTCAGCACATGATTGTTCTATCAACTGTCGCTTGATCACTTAGAGTGAGGCATTATCTGTGATCTGGAACAAGCGTGGGACTGTTGAATACGGCTTGAACTATCTTTTTAAGGCTATGCCTTTAGTTTTGATCTTTAGTCTATCTTCGAGGTAAGAGTAGATATCAAAACCAATGATGAGGTCTTTCCTTGGAACTTCAGAGCCATATAGTGTGGTTCTTACCTTCAATCATGGGAAGAACTCGATTGTGATCGGATGCTTTGTGATGACCTTGGTGGTCAATATTGCATCGGAAGCTGTGTTGAAATCTTTGTTATGGGAAAGCCATTCCTCTCTCGGAAGGATGGTAGGGTTCAGCATTGAAGCTCCAGTGCCAGTGTCCATGAAGGCTATGACATGAATCGGTCTATTCAATTGGGATGAATAGATTTTCAGCGGGACATGAGGACCAACACTCTGTGGACTACTATGGATAACTTCTTCCGATTTTGAGATTTGGTAGTGGCTGCATTCCTGTTTTTCATGTACATATATGAAGAGATGAGATTCCTCTATTGGCTACTTTTCTAATGGGATGCATGAGGTCAATCTTTTATGTAGTGTCCAATCCTTTTGCAGGGAAAGCATTTCTTATTCTGACAATTGCCTTGGCCTTTCCGTTTGACATGTTCAGTTCTCCGAGTGGAATTGGGGATTCCATCTGGGGGCTTACTGAGTTTGGCTCTTTCATGGAGTTTGGCTCTCCTGTAGCGCATGTACCTCTTGTTCCTTTCTTGTCTCTTTGAGATTGAGCCTGAGCACTCAGAGCTAGTGACTATTTTGCTTTTTCCACTTGCACTTTCAATGATTTAATCGCCTTGAATGATCTGCTTCAATACAGATCTGCTTTTACTAGTAGCAACCGCTATGTTTTCATGAGTATTATCCACCATAGGAATTATGGGTTCATTAAGTTTGTTCTTGATTCCTAGTGGATCGTCTTCCTTAGAAGGTTCAATTGGGGGCCGGACACTACCTTCAATGTATTCTTTGGAGTTACCTAAGCGATCTTTGCTCTATTTTGAGTATTCCTCAAAAATATCACATGGATCTTGAGCAATTGATCCTAGGATATCATCTTCTTCTAAGAGACATAGGTCCGGTAAAACTTGATCTAAGATAGATAAGTCATCATTTGACCCAACATAGTCTTGGACTGTTAAGTCAGCATCTAGGACAATTGGACTCCGATTTGGAAAGATTGAGTCATCTTCTGAAGTCACTTGGTCTGAGAAAATGATGTTATTTTTTATGAGTTGAAATCACCATGATTTCTGCGTCTGGGTTTTTGCAGCTCTCATTGAATTCTCCTATTCTTTTGGATGGCTTATGGGATTGTTTTTGAGCAACAGCGGCATCCTTTCGTTCCCACACAAATTCAGCAATGTCAAACATAGGTTCTTTCTCATATGTCGAAGAGAGAGACATCTCTGAAACAAAATGGAAATTACTAGAGGGTACTCCCAATTGTTGTGGAGAGAATGTTTGTGATGACATGGGGAAAAAGGTAGGCTTTTGAGGTGGACTCTGAGGCTGTGGCTGGTCAAAGGTACCATATCTTAGGTGGTGTATCTGTTCTTTAGGGGAAGCCTTTTCTTTGCGCTGTTGGTCAAAGAAATGAGACAGCGAAGTGCCTCATGGACATATATCATACTGAAGAGTTTCCATCCTCCATTCAAGGGCTTTGATGAATCCAACATGTCGTGTGAAAGCCGGTTCTACTTTTTTCTTGACCGTCTCCACTTTGTTCACCTTCTTGGCCTTAGTGTGAGCAACATTCCTAAGAGAAACGCCAAGGTGGGTTAGTACCTTGTTTTGGCTGAGGGCATTCTCAGTTTTCCAGTTCATCGTTTCTTCGATATCACTCCTAGGTGACCTTTCTCTTGTGGGCAAGATGACATTCTTTTTTGGTATTTTTGGAGCGTGGATCATGAATATGACTATGGGTTGTTGAGATGGGATTTCAGGAATATGACTGGAGCTGGAAGAGCTTATCATGAACATATGGTGTTCAAAGCCTTCTCTTTTGGCAAAGGCTGTTCTATCTGGGTTTTTTAGGTGAGAGTGGTCAAAGCTTATAGAAACCGTTTTGTCATGTTTCCTGGCAAAGGTTGGTTCAGAGGAGTAGAGAGGCTCAACAGGTTCTCTCTGCTTCTCGTAATTTGTGACCTATCAATCAGGAAGGATTTTGACTAGTTCTTTTCTGGCTAACTTCCTTGGGATCTGGGTACACATGGTGGTTCCATTGGTGGCATCTACATTCAAGAGTAGAGTTTTTTCACCACCCGGAAGGGAAAGATCCACGGCATGGTTCTGGACTCGCCAAGCAATCTGGTAGTGAAGAGTTGCCTGAATGGCATCTTTAGCTTGCAAAGCTCCTTAGATCTAGAACTGGATCTTCAATACCTATGTCAGATATGGATCACACAGGGACATGTTGAAGTTCAGAAGCAATGTGATGAACACTATCCCGGCATTCAGAGTGATCTTTGTGGTTCCCAAGTTCGCATATTGGTTCTCATTGTATCTGGTATCAAGGAGTGAAAGACGGGCAACAACTGGTTGGTATTTCCTTCCATGATATGTCAAAGCAACTCTGACAACACCAAAATGGATATGGGTGAAACCATGGGCTTTCCACTATCGCGAAAAATCCACTAGTATCTGCAACGTGATAAACTGTTCCTCCTGAGTTGCAAGGATGGGGTTCTGGTCAAGCCTTTATGCAGCATAATATTCTTTGACTCCCTTGGGTTTACTTTAGTCCAAGGAAAGGATTTGTAACCATGGAGAGCATGTCTTTTCGGCGAAAGCCGAATATGGGTTCAGTAGTGGCAGGTGGGTTTATGATATTTTTTTTTCTGGGGGTAAGACATCTACCTCGTAAAGGTAGGCATATTTACATGACAGGGTTTTACTAACGGTAGGTGACATATTTATTATTGCAAGGGACTTGCAATGACTGGACAAAGACGGATAAGACTGACATATTTTTTCTTTTTTCTTTTTTCTTTTTGTAAAACTAGGAAAAGACTCGACTATATTTATGACAGACTCTAATATAGTAGGACTACAGTAATGACTACGACACAGGTATTTGGTAAAGACTCAAATGAAAGAAAGACTCTATGTAAATATATGTACAGGGGACTGGACGGATATATGACTAAAGACTCAATTAAAAAGACTCTAATTTGGACAAGGCTATGACTAAAGAAAATACTATAGTATATAAAGTTGATGGTAATTTCACTCTGAATAAAACCTTATGCTACCCTGACCCTCCCTCCGGAAAGGATGGGTTTGGCTCTAGTACAAACTAGCTGGGGAAGCACCAAGGGCGGCCAGAGACACCAACACTAGCAAGGCTATACAGGGAAAACAGAAGCAACCACGGGATACCACAAGCAAGTCTAATCCAAGTCACAAGCACAAAATAGAACATGACATAATGGTTTTATGATAAACTGGGCTTTCCAGACTATAAAGGCGGATTGGATTGGCCACAAAGTCGGTGTTCGCGTCCATATAGGCAATTTTCCAGACTCAGTCTTTTTGGGCTACACATCCACTGAAGAAAGGTTTCCAAACATTTAGCATCACATCCATACTAGGACGACTTTTCCAAAATTATTTCTAGGCGGTAAATCAACTCATAGTAGTACAACTTTTATGTACATTACTTGGGCTTCTTGTGGCTCTCACTGGCCTTATCGCCTCTTGATTTGCTTTGGAAAAGTTACTACTCTACCAACTGATTTACTTCGCCGTTTATAAGCTTATGTTAAGTTAGTTGTGACTTCAGAAAACCATTATACCATAACTATTGTACTTGTAACAAATTTCCTTACCGGGTAACCATGGTACCTTGCAACGGAGATAGCCTACTGGAGTAATATTTCGGACCCTATGCTTGGACTAGGATCAACCATACTATCCCTCCGAAGAGAAGAACAAGAGAAGTTTAGAAAGCAAACATTTTATTCAACATGCAATATTTATAAAGAGTGTAGTATTTCTACTACTTTTTTCTAATCCTAATTTCTAAACTATTTTCTGAATCTAATTTCTAAATCTATTTCTGAATATCCTTTTTTTGAATGCTTTCTACTATCTACCTAGCTTCCTTTATATAGATGTGGGGAGCCTGCTACCAAAGATAAAAACAAACTGACTTACTAAAAATAGTAAATCTTATCCTAACCTAAAAATAGAAATTCCCTATCAAGGCACATTATTCTATCCTACTTTATTTAAACTGGGCACCACAAGCATGTGATGGAGCCTAATAAAACAAAATACAAAATACACATCCTATAGTACTCAAAGACGTAATATTTACATAAAGGGCCATGTGATGGCATGTGATAGAGGGGTCCACTTTTGTCTCCTCTGCTGAAAGCAGGTGGATAAGCAACTTGCAAGATGGTGCGTAAGCAACTTATAAGCTGGTGGGTAAGCTGGTGTCTAGGCAACTTATAAGAAGGTGGGTAAGCTGGTTGTAGGCTTTTTACAAGTAGGTGGGTAAGCTACTTTTAGGGGAGTTTGTCTTGACATTGATGGTAAAATTTAGGATCGGTAATTTGGTCATGGTGACTTAGTAAGAACATTGTAACCATGCATGCATCGTCTTGCATCACCCTGCATTATCCTGCATCATCCCAAGGAGTGTTTGCATCATCTGAAGGGGTTGAAGGTGGGCTTGAGTAACTTTCTTCCATCCACCAATCATTTTCATGCTTTCCTTTCAGACGTTCCCTTCTTTCAAAGCTTATTTTGCATGACCTGATGAAGTGGTTCTTCCTCTTGGATGGCCCCGCTACACTGTGTTCCCAATTTTACAATGGAATATTTATTCTCCTCAAAATGGTGGACTGAGTTACTTCATCCATGAGAACTTATTGCAGGTGTATATTTCTTCTGTCTGTAAGGACAAATGGATCAAATAGATCTTCGTACTGTTTGTATATCGCTGGTGGATAATTTACCATCCCAGATGGGATCATCCTTTGTTCATTAAGCATGAAGATATGCTTAGTTGGCTTTTCATTGACTTTCTCCTCATTGTGGAATATTGCTAAATATGGCTTGAATTGCTACTTGAAAGACATTCCTTCGGTTTTAATTTCCAAGCGATCTTTGAGTTGCCTGTAGATATCAAACCTGATGATGAGGTCTTTCCAAGGAACATCAGAACCAAGTAGGTTGGTTCAGAATTATAATCCTGGAAAGAATTTGATCACGACTGGATTCTTTGTGATAGCTCTGGTAGTTAGGATCCCATTTGATACAATGTTGAACTTCATAATGTAGGGAAACCATTGTTTTACCAGAAGAACCGCTAGGTTGAGTATTAATGAGGCTGCACCAATATCAACCATAGCAGTGACTCGAACTGGTTTGTCCCATTTAGACGGATAGATAGTCAACTGGACTTGTTGTTTTCTTCTTTTACTTCGAATATCTGGAAATTACCAGTATTTGAATGGATATTCTTTTTTGATTTGGATACCTGGAGATGTTCATCACCTAATTCCTCGTAGACATCCATAGAGAAGAGAGTCTTCTCAGTTGGATCTTCTTCTAAGGAGAAGCTGATTCAAGATCGTCATCTTGACTGAGATAGACGCCTGCATGGTCTACTATTTGTTCAAGGAGATGGATTGACCTATCGTACCCTCTGGGACTGGGGACAATTCCTTATAAAATGTCCATTTCTATTGCAGACAAAACATCTACCATTTTTTTGGGATTTTCCTGGGCTTCTTCTGAAGTATTTTGTACGCTTGATAAACTTGGAGTTGCTATCTGAAGGCTTTGGCCATTTGAACCTCCTTAATCTTTTTTGTCGTCTGGGTGTATGGCAAGAGCAATCTGATCCGGTGATAAGATCAGTTTTGGTATAGGCTTTATCTGGGACTGGATTGTCTTGGATCATCTGCTTCAATATAGATCTCTTTGTGCAGATATCATCTAGTGCATGGAGTATTGCTTGCCTAATGTATCTGACCTGTGGGATCGTTATGGATTGGAATTTATCCTCAATGATCATCATAGTGCAGCCTGATAACATCTTTGGTAACAAAAAAATGAAGGCTTGCTTTAGGCTGGGATCTCCGCCTAACTCGAAGTATGTCCTTGCCATCTTCTGAAAATGAACATCAATGATGTCCCTTTCAAATGAGACGCACTTCATTTCGAAGAATTATCGTAGTAGCTTTTCTTGCCTTTGGCCTGTATCATCACAAAATACCTCTTGAAATATTCTTACATTGTAGGCAAAGTCTTGGGATGTGAGTAAGATGTTCTTACCTGGCATCCCAAGTGAATTCCACCAATCTCTCAAGATTTCAGAGAATCTCGAAGTGAGTTCTGACAAGATTAGGTACTTTTCTCGTTCAACCATATTCTTTGTCGCCATCAAAGTTTAGAAGTCTTGGATCCTCTAGGGCTACCTGGACACTTTGATATCATCAAGTGTGAAGGTATGGAATCCAATACCGACCAATTTTGGTGTTTGAGTTTCTGGTCTCCTTTCTGGAATCGGATTATCCGTCATTCTTTCTTGTGTATCATAAACTTTGGAAACTTCTGGTTCCTTTGGTCGATTCATGAATATTGATGGGTATTCTTCTTCAGCAAATTTAGTTGAGGATTATGCACTCTTCTTAACATATTCATTGGAGTCTTGTGAGAAATCCTCACTTTCGTTGATGTATCCATCAGCAGGATCACTGTAAAATGGATCTTCAGTTTCATTAATGTATCCTTCGATGGGATCAGCAGCAGGTGAATCATCACTGTACTCCGAGTATGTCTCCGTAGGATCAGTTTCATTTTAATAATTTGTATTGGATCCTAGGACATCATCATATTCTATGCCAAAGAAGTGAGGGACAACTTGATAGTAGATAATCAAGTCATTATTTGGCATAGCATAGTCTGGGACCTCCAAGTCAGTATCTGAGATGATTAAACTTTAACCGGAGTATATTGAGTCATCATCTGGAGTAGTATGATCTGGATTATCCAAATCCTTCTTGTGACTTGAAATCGTCAAATTTTGTGTGTCTTGGTCCCTACGATTTCCCCCAAACTCCTTATTCCTTTTGGACTGCTTCTGGGATTGCTTTTGAGCGGCAGCAGCAACCTTTTATTTCCACACAAATTTAGCATTGTCAAAATCAGGTTCGTTCTCTTTTCTCGGAGACAAGGGCATAGGGCTGTGTGAAGCTGAACGGAAACTGGTAGAGGAGTGGCCCAATTTTGGTGGAGAGTATGGTTGTGATGACATGGGGAAGAAGGTAGGCTTTTTAGGTGGACTTTGAGGCTGTGGCAGGTCAAAAGTGTCATACTTTAGGAGGTGTATCTGTTCTTTCAGTGAAAATGTTTCTTTGCTTTGCTGGTCAAAGAAATGGTACAATGAAGTTCCTGGTAAACAGATATCATACTGAAGAGTTGTCAATCTTGGTTCAAGGGCTTTAATGAGTCTAGCATTTTATGTGGTAGCCTGTTCTACTTTATTCTTGATTGTCTCCACTTTGTTCATCATTTTGTTCTGAGCATGAGCAACATTTCTGAGAGACGTGCCAAGGTGGGTTAGCACCTTATTTTGGCTGATAGCATTATCAGTTTTCTAGTTCATTATTGCTTCGATATCACTCGTACATGACCTTTCTCATGTGGGAAAGATGAAATTCTTTTTTGGTATTTTTGGAGCGTGGATCATGCCATCTTTTTCAAAGGTTTGTTGAGATAGGAATTTGGGAGTACGACTAGAGCTGGAAGGGCTTATCATGAACATATGAGGCTTAGTTTTATCTTTGGTTTTGGTATGTTCATTTATGAGTGGGTTGGATAGAGTTGGCCAATCTTGGGGTTTGTATGAAACTAGAAATTCGTATTTTCCTGGACGGCTCAATGAACCGATAGAAGAATTTCCATCGTCATACCTTTTGTGGAACTCTCTTTCAGAGCTTCCTTTGTCCTTCTTGTTGGATTTTGGATAGTAATCCCTTTCCCATCCATCATCACGATAATCATCATTATCTTCTAGACATTCAACATAGTAACAACAAATTTCCCATGGACAATGCCCCGTAAAAGGACATTTCAAACCACTGCACGCCAAGGCCTTCACGATTGAATTGTTTTATCCAATCATGTTCACTCATGACATTTGAAGTGTACCAAGAGAATGTATCAAAGTCATCTTCTGGCTTTGGACCGGATGTAGGGTGGTACATCTTTATGGTAAAGGCTATTTCATTGGGCTTTTTTAGATAAGAGTGGTTAAAGCTCTTGGAAACAGTTTTGTCATGTGATTTGGAGCAGGTTGGTTATGAGGAGTAGAGAGGTTCACCAAGGTCTCTCAATCTCTCGTAATTTGTGACCCAGGATTCAGGAAGGATTTTAAAAATTTGTCTCCTGAAAATCTTCCTTGGGATCTAGGTACACATAGTAGTTTCGTTGGTGGCATCTACACGTTCAAGAACAAAGACTTCCCACCACATGGTAGAGAAAGATCCATGGCATGGTTTTAGACTCGATAAGCTATCTGGTAGTGGAGAGTTTATTCGATGGAATCTCTAGCTTGCGGAGCTCCTTGGATATGGACCTGTATCTTCAGTGCCTCTGTCAGATACGGATCACACAGGGACATATTGAAGTTCAAAAATAAATTGACGAACACTGTCCCGGCATACAGAGTGATCTCCGTGGTTCCCAAGTTCATGTGTTGGTACTCGTTGTATCTGGTATCAAAGAGTGAAAGATGGGAATCAACTGGTTGGCCTTTCCTTCCATGATATGTCCAAGCAATTCTGACAACACCAAATGGATATGGGTGAAACCATGGGCTTTCCACTATCGCGGAAAATCCTATGGTATCTGCAGCGTGATAAACTGTTCCTCCTGAGTTGCAAGAATAGGGTGATGTTTGAGCTTTGATGCAGCAAAATATTCTTTGACTCCCTTGGGTTTACTTTGGACCAAGGAACGGATTTGTAACCACAGAGAACATATTTTTTCTTTTCTTTTTTCTTTTTGTAAAACTGGGAAATCACTCGACTATATTATGAAAACTAAGAAAAGACTCGATTACGCTATGACAAACTCTAATATAGTAGGACTACAGTAACGACTACGACACATGTAGTTTGTAATGACTCAAATGAAAGAAAGACTCTATGTAACTATATGTATAGGGGACTGGACGAATATATGTCTAAAGAATAAAATAAAAAGACTCTAATTTGGACAAGGCTATGACTAAAGAAAATACTACAGTATGTAAAGTTGATGGTAATTGCACTGTGAATAAAACCTTATGCTACACTGCTTCTCTCTCCAGAAGGGACGGGTCTGGCTCTGATACCAACTAGATGGGGAAGCACCAGGGGCGGTCGGAGACACCAACACCAGCAAGGCTATACAGGGAACACAGAGGCAACCAACTAGCTGGGGAAGCACCCATGGTGGTAGGAGAAACCAACACCAACAAGGCTATATAGGGAGGACAGAGGCAACCACGGGATACCACAGGCAAGTCTAATCCAAGTCACAAGCACAAAATCGAACATGACATAATGGTTTTCTGATAGACTGGGCTTTCTGCCAGACTCAGTCTTTTGGGGCTACACATCCACTGAAGGAAGGTTTGCCAAACTTTTAGCATCACATCCACACTAGGACGGCTTTGCAAAAACTATTTCTAGGTGGTATATCAACTCATAGTAGTACAAATTTTCCATACATTACTTGGGATACAACAAGTACCAACATATGAACTTGGGAAACACAGAGATCACTCTGAATGCCAGGATAGTGTTCGTCACTTTGTTTCTGAATGTCAACATGTCCCTGTGTGATCCATATCTGACAGAGGTACTGAAGATCCAGGTCCAGATCTAAGGAGCTCCATAAGCTAGAGATGCCATTCAGGCAACTCTCCACTACCAGATAGCTCGGCGAGTCTAAAACCATGCCATGGATCTTTCTCTACCAAGTGGTGGGAAGTCTTTGTTCTTGAACGTAGACGCCACCAACGAAACTACTATGTGTACCCAGATCCCAAGGAAGATATCCAGGAGATAACTTGCTAAAATCCTTCATGAATCATGGGTCACAAATTATGAGAGATGGAGAGACCTTGTTGAACCTCTCTATTCCTCAGGAAAAACCTTCACCAAATCACATGACAAAACTGTTTCCAAGAGCTTTGACCACTCTTATCTAAAAAAGCCCAATGAAACACCCTTTACCATAAAGACGTACCACCCTATATATGGTCCAAAGCCAGTAGATGACTTTGATAAATTCTCTTGGTACACTTCATATGTCATGAGTGAATATAATTGGATAAAATAATTCAATCGTGAGGGCCTTGGCGTGCAGTGGTTCAAATGTCCTTTTATGGGGCATTATCCATGGGAAATTTGTTGTAACTATGCTGAATGTCTAGAAGATGTTGATGATTATGATGACGATGAATGGGAAAGGGATTACTATCCAAAAGCCAACCTGAAGGATAAAGGAATCTTTAAAAGAGAGTTCCACAAAAGGTATGAAGATAGAGATTCTTCTGTCGGTTCATTGAGGTGTCCGGGAAAATACAAATTTCTAGTTTCATACAAACCCCAAGATTGGCCAACTCTATCCAACCCACTCATAAATGAACATATAAAAACCAAAGATAAACCTAATCATCATATGTTCATGATAAGCCCTTCCAGCTCAAGTCATACTCTCGAATTCCCATCTCAACAAACCTTTGAAAAAGATGGCCTGATCCACGCTCCAAAAATACCAAAAAAGAATGTCATCTTGCCCACAGAAGAAAGGTCACCTATGAGTGATATCGAAGCAAAAATGAACTGTCAAAGTGAGAATGGTATAAGCCAAAACATGTGCTAACCCACCTTAGCACGTCTCTCAGAAATGCTGCTCACTCTCAGACCAAAATGATGAACAAAGTGGATACAATCGAGAAAAAAGTATAACAGGCTTCCACACAATATGTTGAGCTCATTAAAGCCCTTAAACGAAGATTGGCAACTCTTCAGTATGATATCTGTCCACCAGGCACTTCATTGTACCATTTCTTTGACCAGCAAAGCCAACATTTTATTCAAAAGCAATATTTACAAAGAGTGTAGTATTTCTACTACTTTTTTTCTAATCCTAATTTCTAAACTATTTTCTGAATCTAATTTTTTTGAATGCTTAAACTAGATGGGGAACCACCAGGGGAAGCCAGAGACACCAACACTAGCAAGGCTATACAGGGAAGACAGAGGCAACCACGGGATACCACAAGCAAGTCTAATGCAAGTCACAAGCACAAAATAGTACATGACAAAATGGTTTTCTGATAGACAGGGCTTTCCAGACCATAAAGGTGGATTGGACACAATGTCGGCATTCGCGTACATATAGGCGGTTTGCTAGACTCCGTCTTTTGGGGATACATATCCACAAAAGGAAGATTCTCCAAACTTTTAGCATAACATCCACAATAGGACGGCTTTGCCAAAACTATATCCAGGCGGTAAATCAACTCATAGTAGTACAACTTTTCTGTACATTACTTGGGCTTCTTGCGGCTCTCCCTGGCCTTCTCGCCTCTTGATTTGCTTTGGAAAAGTTACTACTCTACCAACTGATTTACTTCGCCATTTATTAGTTTATGTTAAGTTAGAGGTGACTTCAGAAAACCATTATACCATAACTATTGTACTTGTAACAAATTTCTTTACCGGGTAACCATGGTACCTTACAACGGAGATAGCCTACCAGAGTAATATTCTGGGCCCTATGCATGGACTAGGATCAGCCATACCATCCCTCTGAAGAGAAGAACATGAGAAGTTTAGAAAGCAAACATTTTATTCAACAGACAATATTTACAAAGAGTGTAGTATTTGTACTACTTTTTTCTAATCCTAATTTCTAAACTATTTACTGAATCTAATTTCTGAATCTACTTTTTTTGAATCATCTAACTTAGTTATGACCTTCAATCCTGGAAAGAACTTGATAGTGATCGGATGATTTGTGATGACCTTAGTTGTCAAAATTGCATCGATCGATGTGTTAAAGTTCTTGAAATGTGGAATCCACTGATCCTTGGGAAGGATATCCGGATTAAACATTGAGGATGTAATGCCAGTATCCATGAAAGCAATAACGCGAATTGGTATGTCCCATTTAGATAAATAGATGTCAATTCGGACGTGAGGGCCAACAACCGGTGTAATGGTATGGATTATTTTTTCTGGTTCCAAAGCTAAATAGTGACTATTCTTGTCTTCATATACCTCTATGGAGAAAAGGGTTTTCTCCATTGGTTCATCGTCCAATTAGAATACATATTCAATATCCTCATCTCTGGTGCATGTGTAGTCCTTAATTTCAGTAAGAAGGTGGGTCGACCATCTTGCTTGAGGATAATTCTTTGCAAAATGACCACTTTTGTTGCAGATGAAACATCGGTCATTTTTCTGTGAATTGTCTAGACTTTTCCTCCTGAATTTTTTTTTACGCATGATGAACCTGGAACTTTCGTTTGGAGGATTTGGCCATTTGAACCACCTGAACTTTTTATGTCGCTTGGGTGTATAGCAAGAGTTATGTGATCTAGTGAAAAGATCAGATCTAGTGTATGCTTTATCTATGACGGGATTATTTTGAATGATTTGCTTCAGTACAGACCTCTTTGTGCAAATGTCATCTAGTGCATGTAAGATTGCTTGTCTGATGTATCCAACAGTCCAACCTGTGGGATCGTTATGGATTAAAATTTTCCCTCAATGATCTGAATAGTGTGATTTGACAGCATCTTTGGTAATCATGAAATGAAGGCTTACTTTAGGCTGGGGTCTCCGCCTAACTCGAAATATATCCTTGCCATCTACTGAAAATGAACATCAATGATGTCCCTTTCAAATGAGACACATTTCATTTCGAAGAACTATCGTTGCAGCTTTTCTTGCCTTTAGCCTTTATCACCGCAGAATATCTCTTGCAATATTCTGACATTGTAGGCAAAGTCTTGGGATGTGAGGAAGATGTTATTATCTTCCATCCCTAGTGAATTCCACCAATCTCTCATGATTCTGGAGAATCTCGAAGTGAGTTCTGACAGTATTAGGTACTTTTCTCGTTCGACAAGATTCTTTGTCGCTATCTGATAAGTTGATATTCTACCTATTTATTTAGCCTTTAAGCATATGCTTTTGCTAAGAATAAGTTGAAAAATAGTGCAATTGATATGGATTACTTCTATTTTCCAGGTTCCTATACTTTAGAAGTGTTCAGAAAGAATTCGGATGAAAATAAGTCAAAAGGGAGCTATTCGGAGAAGCAAGTAGCTGGTAGAGTACATGCCTTCACGAACGCGGTATCCCACATGTGTACACGAAGGCCAACTGAAACAAAGCTCCGAGAACGTGACTCCTTGACCGCGTATACAAAGGTCAACCAGACAAAGACACTTCGTGTACGCGGCCGACCTTTCACGTAGGCGAAGAAGGAAAGTGGAAGCTGCTGGGGAAGTTTTGGAATTTCACATATTTGGAAACCTCAATCTATATAAAATTCTTCTCAGCCAATTGGAAACACATCTTTGGATGGATCATTGGATATTTTTACAACTTCTGGCAAGCTTGGAGAGTAAGTTTATCAACCAACACCATATGAGTGAAGATTTGGATGCTTTGTATTGTAAAATCTTAAGTTCTATTCTTCAAACTCTTGTTCTTAATAGCTATTTTATTGGTGTAATTGTTGAATTGAGATTTGGGTTTCTAATAGAGATAATACTTGTTTGGGTATTGAATCCATATATAGATTTTGCTCTTGTTTGATTATTTGGGTCTATTGAATCCTCCATGCTTGAATTTATAGTCAATGGTTGCAAACATTAACTTAGCTCTCTAAATTGGGTTTTTTCTTGAGATAGAATTTTCTTAAATTCGGGAAGATTCAATAGTGGGGATTTGGGGTTTTCACTCTAGATCAAAGCTACAGATAGTTTGGTTGCTGGAAACTCCCATCTAAGAGTTGGGGTTAGAGATAACCCAACTCACCCAAGTTATTTGGTTGGTTTATTGCTTAATCGTGGTGGTTCGAGAGAACACACGAGATATATGCTCTATTGGTCGAAATATGGTTCGGCATATCTTCAACCAAGACTACCTAGGTGTTAATCGGGTGCAAGTCTTGTGAATTGAATTCCCATTCCGAATTCTCCCCTGTTGTCCTTGCTTGGCAACAGAAAGGTGAAAGCCATTGATCAATTTATCTTTTAGTTATTTTCCTTTATCTTTAGTTTTAGGCTAAAAACCCCCTTTTAGATATCTTTTCCTTTTTTGTTAATTGAACTTCAATAAGTTGCTTGGATTCTTTATTAGCTCGATCGCGACTACATTGTTACCTTGGGTACAACCCCGACACTCATTGGGAATTATAAATTTTGTTTTGTTCTGACGATCATCATGACCTCATTCTTAGAGAGCACGATTTCAGCATTATAAAAAATAGCGCCATTGCCGGGGAACAATTTGGCGTATTGAGTTAGTTTAAAATATGAGTTTACTTACTCTAGTATTCAATTTTGTGAAGAGTTGTTTTCTTTGGTTTAGTTTTAGTTTGTTGATGGCATCATGGCTTATTTGAATGCTAGAAATGTTGATAGTTGCATCCAAATTTATATTCCTGACTATTATGTTTATTATGGAGGACCCCACCTTGGACGAAGGTGTAAAATTAGCCCTAGGAGAGGAAGGTATTCCCCTTCTCCCTCCTATGATAGGCTCAATTGCTATTTGTGTGGTGGGCATGACGAACACTAGAGCGAATTCCCCAATGATGATCATCCCCCTCCCCCTTCTTGTGCTAACAATGTTGCTAGTGGTTCTTGTGACCTTAAAAGATACCATGACTTCGCAAGAGAAAAAGGAATATGTGTCAAGTTCCAAACCCTCTTGTCCTTGCTAGAAACCCAAGAGGAGAATGTGCAATCCATAAAGAAATGCATTGTGGACGCAAGGGCTAAAGAAGAGGAAAACACAACGGAGGATCATGAATTGAAGGTCGTGTTGCAACCAACTACACCATTTGTGGGTCATGATGTCATAGCATCTCTAAGTGAGGATGTTATGATTGAGGCAAGCTTGAAGGTGTAGATGCCCAAATCCCACTTCAACCTTCGTTCGACCTTAAGTTTGATTGAATGGACAAAAGTCAAACTAATCAAGCTTTTGGAAGACCTTGGAAGGAGGGTGGATGAAGGTCTATCCAATTTTGAGTTTGTCATGGAAAGAAGTCAAAGTGTCCTCCCTGACTTGAAGGCAAAAAGTGCAAAGTGCAAAATTCAAAATCAAGAAAATGGCCTTCTCATGTTCAAACAGTCATCCCGGGATTGTCACCGGAAACTCGATTCAAGTTTGGGTCAAAGGTTGAAATCTTCCAAGTGGAGATCCAAATGGTGAGGTATCTTGCATCGCGCCATGACGTTAAATCGTGCACTTGATGGGAGGCAATGCATTGTCTTCATGCTTTACTTCACTTTTTGTTTCTTTTTGGTGTGTTTTTAGGTGCCCAAGGGAAGGAGAGGAGGAACCCAGTGTTGAGAAGCACCAAAAATACCTCTGAAAACCGTCATTTTTGCACCTAGAAGAGTGCCCGTCGCACATGCCATCGCACAAGAAAATAGTGATCTGATAAAAAATGCTGGCATGTGCGAATGTGGTGCGCTTCACACCTCACAAAGTGCCTATCGCACCAAGCGTCGCACATCGCAAGCAGTAAGCTGAAGAAAAAGTGAAAATTTAGTCAACCAGTCTTCTTCGCAAATGCGGTGGATCGACCACGAACGTGAAGGCCTACTGATTATCAAGCCTTCGCAAATGTGGTGGACCGACCGCGAACGCGATGCTTACAGGCAGACCCCAGGTAATTTAAAACATTCTAAAAATTCAGAGGGCCTATATGGTTCATTCTCAAAACAGAATTACTCCTCCTTCTTTTGGAACACAATAATCCCATCAAGTTCTTCCATGTTTTTTTTTCCAAAGTACAATCCATCAGGTATGATCTACTCCCCCTTTTATAGGGAAATGTGTCACGACCCGATTTCTCAAGTCATGATGGCACCTACAATCCACAGTAGGCAAACCAATTCCCGTAGCCCAGAACGGTTAGTAATGGGCTACTGCCTAACCAAAACGTGCCAGCAAGCAGAAATAAGCGAAAGCAAAACTCGAATATAAATACATAAAGGAAACTGCACCAACCCCAAGACTTGGTATCGACAGTACAGAAGCTTCTAATAGAATACAAGTGCTAGAAGTAACAAAATACAACATAAATTGCCTCCGAAAGTACAAGGAGCAACAGTACAACAGATGAGATGTAGACAAGCCCCGACCGTCAGGCGCTCACCTTAGTCTCAAAGATCCAAAAGATGCACGAGTCTCCAACGTGATCAACTGCGAAAGCTCAGCTAATATCTACACCAAAAAAGGCAGAAGTGTAGTATGAGCACCAAAACCACGGGTACTCAGTAGGTATCATAGGCCGACTGAGCGCATATAAGATATAAAAGCAGTAAGTAACAGATAGCAAGAAAGCAGTCACTGAGGCAATAAGCAAGGCACAAGGAGCTAGCACAGATAATCCATAACCAAGAGCTTCAAGTAACACATGCTAGCACAGAGATACAATCACACAGAATCACTGGTGAAGGAAAGAAGAACGCACCTGGAGTCCTTGTACAACAATATAAGTAAGTAGAGAGAGAGAGTTGAGAAAATGGCGGTATATCGGTAACCTCAAGTGGAAGGAAAAGACGGAGAGCAGTCTAACATACTCAAAATGGAATCAACCAGTATAAGGAAATCATAACACCAATCCAATCATATGATAGCATAACCAGGGAATCACCTCACAAGTGCAACCCTAGGATGAAATAACTAGGCCACAATAACCAAGAGATACCACTCAGCTTCCCACAAGAATAGAACCAGAGTCTCACACTTTGCTCAGAAGGCCACACAAAAGTGTCTCAATAAGATAGGACTCTAAAGCCCTCTCAATAATCAAAAATCCACAACCAAAGCCTCAACAGGCTAGCCATCACTAATCTTTCAAGAACCGGGTGCCAAGACAAGCTCTAAGTAAAAACAGGAGTAAATATAGTCTACCTACAGTCCCAACGGCTGCCCATACAATGAGGAACACAATCAAGTGAAAACAAACCCTCCGGCATCCCATACTACCAGAGCGTACACTGAACACACAACAAACAAGGGTGGAATCCAATGCATGATATGATATGATGTGAAATAGAACCTCTGTATGTACCTCCTCCGGTGCCAATCAGGCCCAGCAGGCAGGTTCCATGGAAGGACTCAGCCTGTATACCTCTACTCCACCGTATACCCTTCCCTCCGGCGCACGCAGCCCGAAGCCCCAGGCCCAGAGCGGCAAGGTCCATGGAGTTCCCCGACCCCATACTAAAACTCAGTATCAAGATATGTCATCCGAAAGCAAGTCCGGGATCAAGATAGAGACCCAGTCTCAAGTATGCATGCCCAGACCCCGTCCAGGACTAAAGTAGTAGAAAATACCTCAAAAACCCCTCCAAGGGTGCCCGGGCGTAACCGGGTCTAAAACTGTAGTAAATCAAGTCTAGTGCTCCGCCCCGCAGAGACTAGTATCAGTAATAAAATCAAGTCTGGTGCTCTGCTCCGCAGAGACTAGTATCAGTAATAAAATCAAGTCTGGTGCTCTGCCCCGCAGAGACTAGTACCAGTAATAAAATTAGTGCGAAAACATCCAAAAATCCCCTTTTCTATCAACAACAGTACCAAAAACGGGCCCCCAGGGCCATGCAAATTTAGGAAAACTGTCAGTAGTGGCTCACAACCAAAACTGTAGTAAAACATGCAGGGGAAAACATTTTTCATGGATGATATGCTCGCACACAAATATAAAAGTAGCCCAACGGCTCACAATAATTCCTATCAGCCCTGCACAGGCCCAATAGCTACTCAGCAGACATAACCAGCCTAAAAGGATAATCTCTATGTCTGGGACTCGCGGACATTCCCAAATAGCCCACCATCTATGTTCCAGAGTCAATACAAGGCCACACAGGACCACAAAGGTAATATACATTACTACGCGAATACTACAAACAACGTATGAAATAGACGGACGAAAGGCGGACAAGGTCTGGGGTACCAACCTATAAAAACCCATCCAAGGATGCTAATTAATGCAGTTATAGCCTATATACGCAGAGTCTAGATAGGGGAAAACCATAACCTACCTGTCATCCGATGACTAGCTGCGGGAACGACATCGTCCAGACTCGAACAGCTCCAGGAAGCTCTGAATCACACAAAACAAATACTTTCAACTGAAGTCCCAAAGGCGTCTCTATGAAGCCTGACCAACCAAGGTAATGGAACAATTGCTAGAATCGACAAGGCTGCAAGAACGAGCCATAGCCAATTGATAAGGTGTTAATGTCACACTCGCGACCAGCCAACTCCAAAGCATAAAATGAGGCCAATAACAATAACAAATGGCAGCTAAATCCAACAACAATACGTTAACCACATCTCCAAGGAGCGACGAGCTCCCGAGGCACTATTTCAAGGCGTACTTCATGTCATTCAATCCAATAACCATCGTTCGTGACTCCAATAAGAATCACACCAACTCCCAGTACCTCCAACACCTTAACACCATCCACATACAACAATAACAACCCAATTTAATATGACAAAGGGGCTGCCCAGAGCCACAGATCCAAAATACCACTTCGTGGCTCAGAAATCCATAAAACAATACTAGAACATATAATAACGAAGGAGGGTCATAAGAGGAAGGTTACCTCGACAAAAAGCTTTGAAATACCAAGCTAAACATGTTGTTATAAGGACCCACCACGAGCTGTACCAATATACGGCAAGAAAACACGACAAACATGCCGATAACGATAAGTTCTCCTCGGAATTGATTCTAAAGCTCAAATTAAGAATGAGTCAAGGATTTAGAACCCTTACCTTCAGATAATCAAATGATAATAGCATAAAAATATCAGTTCCACGAACTACCTCGTTGCAGTAGCAACAAACGGAGCCAAAACGACGAGAAAACTGTACCACGATGATGAGCTCGCGACGTAGAGCAACTTCCGTTAAACTTCTGAATTGAAAGGATCAAGGTCCATGGATTATTTCTAAGGTTTGTATCTGTTTTTCTATGGTTTTAGTCTGTTTTTATGGGTTTAAAACGAAGGAGAAGCTGATTTATAAAGGCAAACCGACTTAGGATGTGGTCCCCGCTTTGATGTGTCTGCTTGTGCAGTTTACGAAAACCTGAATATCTCTCTATTCTGAAGTCGTATGGATGAACGGTTTAGTGCGTTGAAAACTAGACTCGTAGACCTTCAATTTGGTATATTGGGAGCCCACTAACGCTTTATATATAGGGAGAAACACCCCAAGACATTTAACCCAAATTTGAAGAGAATTGCTTAAAGGAATTTACAATAACTTTTTCCGACTTTTGTTTCGCAACTTGCTTGACTTCAAAACTTATCATACGACCATTTTGCGATTATAATACCTCATAACACATCCTTCTTAGTATATTAGACACTATTAGTCTTACCCCAAAGGCACGGGTTACTTTAAATCTTCCAAACGGGCGAGGTGTTACACGAGGCATTTCTTTAACTCGAACTTTCGAATAAGGGATTCCTTTGACCAAGAACCTTGGTTTAATTCTTTGATATTACCAAGAATGTTGACGGAAGTCAACGATTTCCAAAGTTGAAGCTCTAAAATGAGGAACGACCATAAAGACCAAACAAACGGCCCGACAACCGAACTACCGGTCCCGACAAGCCATAAATGACTTGGGCCGCTACAAGTAAGCTCTAATGGTACAAGAAAGGCAAAAATGTGTAAATGACCGGAAGGGTCATTACATCATCCACTACTAAAAAGACTTTCGTCCCCGAAAGTCAAGAAAGAAGAAAATACCAGAGATTTAAGAACAACAGATACCACACCCGTACTACTCTCTCAGACAACCCGGGTAACCTCCGCGTTCGGATGGCACCCAATAGAACAGAACCAAAGAAAGCAACCAAGCATAATTTCTTACTAGCCAAGCTAGATTTCAACCTCCAAAGATCTGCCAACCCAAACTGAACCTCGAGAATCTTAACCAAAAAGCACCTACACAACACCGAAACCAGAGCACCAAGCCTATCAACACACAAAACTCGAATCCTTAAAACCATACCAAGTTTACCAGAAAATCCATCAACCCAAAACTCTAACTCATGAACCCGCTGTTCCGCAAAAGCCCTTTTTTTTTTCTGAACTGAATCCTTTAGCACCACAAAAAGGAAGCTGCATACAAGCTGAACACTCAAACCACTCTCGAAGCATCAACTGACACACCGGAGATCCATAGTTCCTGCTTATACTTTACCACGAACGAAGTCACCCATTTTATTCAAATGCATTTTAAGCCAATATATAGGATATTAGCCTTTGCCATCCAAGATAACAACCCGTAGCATATTATTGAAACTAAAGTTACCTGCCTTGACTGACCACCAACCAACCAACGAATATTTTTTCTAACATCAAATTCGCTAACTGAATCGTGCCATATCTGAATCAGCTGAAAGTGAATGAACTAGGGCAACCTGCCCAAAAGACCCAAACGAAAACCATGATCCTGCAAGAAGTGTGGTAAGCCTACCACAAAGTCTGTAACCATGAGCCAAGCTCCCAACTCTAGAAAACACTACTGCTACTCCGAACACTCGAACACCATTTGAATGTGAAATTTCCTTACGAATCTCACCTCAGGAAGAAGTCCACCATGCCACAAATATCAAGTCCAAACACCCCGAAGGCAAAGAAAAAAGGTGCCTGGGGTTCAAAGTTACCATCTAGCCATAGAAATTTTTGCATATACTTTCAACTCATTCCTTTGGCTCGAATCAACCGCTCTACTGGTTCTGCAAACACCAACCAGTTCGAAGCATATATCATAACAAACTTCTAGTCCATACTGGCCGAGTCTAACCAACAGTGGAACCCCACATAAACAGCAACTCTGGAGGAATCAATTAAATAAGCTTTCAAATCCTTGGCAAATGAATGGCGATTACTAGTCTCTACGTATCATCAGAGCTCAAAATAGCCTCGCTAGTCTCAACCCGCACAAGCTGATAACATAAATCATACACCACGGCTGAAGCTCAAACTTACGCCGCTAAGTCTGTCCAACCATGGTAGAAGAACCTCGTACTAACTAGAACACTGCTGAAATCTAGAATATCTCGCCTCTTGCAGAGGTTAGGCAAGGACTAGGTGTCCAAGGCCAATAGCCGCATCCACAACTGAAGTAAAGAAGCTAAGTTGCCCGCACCCACTACCTCCCGGCACTAGGATGCTGCAACCAAATAGAAACTACCACGAACCATTCGATGTAACCTGCCAAGCCATGATTTTGAACCCCAACTTTCAAAACTGCCAACTAAAGCCTTGGTCAAACCAGGATGCTGCCAATGAACCCTTAGGAACCCAAGCCAACTAGGCCTGAATATGAAAATTGCCAACACCGCAGTTGCTACTGAAACAAAACCAATCGATGGAAAACCCACATCAATATGTAGATGGCTGAATCGAATCACCGACACACAATTCCAAAGCAAACCTTCATTGCCACCTCAGGCAACTACGAGGACACATAAACACATACAAAGAGTTATCTCCCTTCTTTTTCAACTAAACAAAAATGCTTCCTTAGCACATGCTAAACCTTACAAATCCTTTCTAGAATAAGAACCTGAATCTATTACCTTACTACTCATAGCTACACGTCAAATTCAATAAGGCAGGAGAAGAATGGGTCGGATGCCCAACTCACCCCAAATGCTTACAAATGCAACCTAACCACGAGGTTACGATCAACACTTAGTCGGAAGTGCTTAAATTCAAGACCCAATCACGATGCCAACATCCAGAGCTCATCGAAAGAACTTCGATCAAGATTCATTCCAACTGGAGCTAAAGATACAACAAAACACCCAATGGACCAGGAAG
>QJPP01003883.1:212500-233304 GCA_003996215.1 Jaltomata sinuosa | reverse complement strand
ATCAACTAAGTGTAGTGACCCTAAATAGAGGGATCAATTGACTTATTTGATGTAAATTGCTTAATTAACTCATGATTAGTAATAAGCTAAGTTATTTAATCATACTTAGCTTTCGATTAACAACTTCAATTACAATCTCAATGAATACACAATAATTGCATGATCAACTAAGTGTAGTGACCCTAAATAGAGGGATCAATTGACTTATTTAATGTGAATTGCTTAATTAACTCATGATTAGTAATAAACTAAGTTATTTAATCATAATTAGCTTTCAATTAACAACTTCAATTACAATCTCAATGAATACACAATAATTGCATGATCAACTAAGTGTAGTGACCCTAAATAGAGGACTCAATTGACTTATTTAATGTAAATTGCTTAATTAACTCATGATTAGTAATAAACTAAGTTATTTAATCATAATTAGCTTTCAATTAACAACTTCAATTACAATCTCAATAAATTACATAATAATTACATGATCAACTAAGTGTAGATGACTCATCTGTTGCAACAGATATCAATATCTGTTGGATGATTTCCAACAGATGATTCATCTGTTGCAACATATGTCTATATCTGGTGGATGATTTCCAACAGATGAGTCATCTGTTGCAACAGATTATTCATCTGTTGCAACATATGTCTATATCTGGTGGATAATTTCCAACAAATAATTCATATGTTGCAACAGATTATTTCCAATATTTGTAGTAACATATTTAATTATTCCCAACAGATTTCACCATATTTTGCAATATATAAATCAGTTAAGTTCACAAACATCACCGATTGAAATATCATAAAAAAGTACTAAAAGTTCAGAATAACAATACTATTACTATTACAAGAATGGAGAAAATGAGTGCAACATTAACAATTATGGAGCATTTCGATCTGGCCATGTAGTTCTTTTGTGGCCAACCGTCTTACATATAGAGCACTTATTTTTTCTTGTTGGAAATGATTCTCCGACTCCACGCCTCCTCTTTTTTCGCCTTCTTCCCGGTTTGCTTGGGTCAATATGTGGAAGAGATATTTCTCTCTCTAAAATCTCCAAAGGAACATTCCAAGATTCTTCAGAAGGCACAGGATGAATTTCCTCACAGTATGCAATGATGTATCTCTCCACCATATAATATGAGGATGAGTACTCATAAATCCGCCTACCAAAATCTTCACCATATTGGACTCGAAGTGCTGCCATAGCATGTGGACAAGGTATTTTATCCATGTCAAATACTCTACATGTACAAGATCTTGCTTGCAAATCGACCGTAGCAACTTCACCATGACCGGTGACACTGAACTTGTAGTTGGCAGTTTGATGAGCCAATAACTTGTTTCCCAAGTTGACGTACTCTGTTATTTTCTTTTCCATTTCAGGGACAAAGATGGTTGGTGAGTTGATGAACTCCGTACGCCTCTCGTGAAATTTTTGTGCAAATCTCCTATTTATTTCATTAAATAGAGCGACAATGGGAAATTCTCTTTCAACGTCGAACATTGCATTCACCGACTCAGCAATGTTTGTCGTCATAATGTTATACCTATACAAATAAATAATCACCCAGTAAGATATAATTGATAATAAACTCAAATAAATCACTCAATTTATAATATTATACCTATTTCCCAGACAGAATGCTCTACTCCACCTGTGGAATCCAACACGTTCAAGATGTTCGGCTGCTCCGGGTACCATGTCTCTTATTTGATTGAAATGGTCATTGAACTCATCAATTTTGTACGCTTTTGTTGCTTTATAAAAATGAGATACGACCTTCGCATTGTGAAAGTTGTTTCGAATATTCTCCCCAAGGTGCCTTATGCAACAACCATAATGAGCTGTAGGGTAGACAATTGAAACCATCTTCTTGATACTTGGATGCCTATCAGAAATTAAGCACAAATCAGCAGTATCGTCTAGATAAATTCTCATTTGTTCAAAAAAATATCGGTATGAGGCATCGCACTCCTTGTCAACTACACAAAAAGCAAGCGGAAAAATATGATTCTCCGTATCTTGTGCCACAGCTGACAATAAAACTCCTTCATACTTGCTCCTCAAGAATGTCCCGTCAACGGCTATGACTCTTCTCATTTGCTCAAAACCACGTATCCAAGCTCCATAGGATACAAAAAAGTACTTAAACTTTCCATTTTCATCAATTTTCAATGCTGTCTTACTTCCTGGATTTGCGGACTGAAGCATATAACGGTAAGCATCAAGCACTGCATACCCGTGCTCATGTGTTCCCCTAATCAAAGACTTTGCAATCTCCATGCCCTTCCAAATCTTCCAATAACTCACCTTAACACCCAATTCTGTACGAATTTGATGTTTCATGTCTTGTGTAGATGGGCCTTTACCTTCGGGGAACCTATTTTTGAAAATTTCACCGATGACTTTTGCTGTGGCGTACGGATTATGACTCGTGATATGCTCAGAACCACACGTGTGATACTTTACATAGGTTGTAATACAGAATCTATCAGAACTTAAAAGCTTCACAGCCCTAATCCACCATTTGCACTCCTGATATACACATCTAAAACAATACACATTACGCGAATTAATCACCTTCTTGAGTCTAAAATCTTTTTTCAAGCAAGCAATTTTCAACGAAGTTGCTAGTTCTTGCTTGTTCTTGAATGTCATTCCCTTATAAAAACCTGTTTCATCCTCTTGCACATGGATAGACTGTGTTGATTGAGAATTGCCCACTGTATTGCTCCCAACATCAGGTGTAAGAGTTTGGTCATCCCCACAGCTTGGACCATCCAATTCTGCCCCACTTCCATTATCTGGAATATTCATATCTACCCTATCCTCCAACTCATCATTTAACATATCTTGTTGGTTTTGAGCTAAATTGGGGTTCTCTATCGGCTTTTCAATTACGTATACCCTTAAAATGGGCCTAGCTGCATCACTCAAATAAGCACGCAAACGAACTTGATCCCTTATCTTAAAAGGCAAGACCCTCTGATTTTCAAAAGAGCTGTGCATGTAACTGATGACAAGATCTTTCGGTTGGCAATTTAATTCACAACAACTGATGATTAAGTTAACAAAATCATCATACAAAATATCTTGTTGGACTGTCATCGCTATCGTTTCTAACAAGTCACCATCCTTCCAACGCCAAATAAATCGATTGTTCTTCTCGATCCATTCACCATGACAATCAACCCCTGTTGTTATTGATTCCTCCATAAATGATACCTAAAGAGTTTTGTTAAAAAAATCAATAATAGTATAGTAAAGTTGAGTATCTATATAAAACAATAAAATTATATCATTGTCCCAACAAGTAACTCATCTGTTATAACAAATGACTCACATGTTGGATACATGTTCAGAACCAGAAGCTTAATCCAACAGATAAGTCATCTGCTGCAACAATGAGATATATGCTGCAACAGATGAGTTATATGTTGCAACAGATGACCTATCTGTTGGATCAAGCTACTGGTTCTGAACATGAATCCAACAGGTAAGTCATATGCTGCAACAGATAACTCATCTGTTGCGACAGATAACTCATCTGTTGCAGCAGATGACTTATCTGTTGGATTAAGCTTCTGGTTCTGAACCAGCTTTGCCAGCTAATGTAATATGAATCCAACAGGTAAGTCATCTGTTGCAACAGATAACTTACCTGTTGGATTCATGTTCAGAACCAGTAGCTTGATCCAACAGATAGGTCATCTGTTGCAACAGATGATCTATCTGTTGGATTCAACTGTTGTAACATGAATCCAACAGATAGATCATCTGTTGCAACAGATGGGTCATCTGTTGGATACGCTACTGAAAATTGCAGAAAAACAGCAGATATACCCAGATGAGAAATTGAACTAAAAATCATTATTTTTACTTACCAAAATCACCTATGAAGCAATGCCCAGTGATTACGAACAAATTTGGTCCAAAATTTTGGTCCAGTACCAGCAGTTGTGGCAGCAGCAACAACAACAATGGAGGGCAGGGGAGTAGAAGAAAAAGAAGATGATGATTATGAAGAAGAAGAAGATGATGATGATGAAGAAGAAGAAGACAACAGCAGCAACAACAATGGAGAATGCCCTGAAAATGGCGCGAGGAAGAGAAGCAAAAAGAAGGGGAGGCGGTCCTTTTTCCCCCCTCCCATTTTAGGTAATTAGGGTTTTATTTAATTCTCCCAAAAGGGGAATGGGTCCCATGGGTCAAAGTGTAAAAATAAAAACTTGAGGGCAACTCAGAAAATGAGTCAAAACCCATTAATTCCTAATCTAATTTTTATCACCTCTACTCAATTAAAATAAATTAAGTCACTACAACTTAAATTTGAAACATTTTTGTCACCCTTAATTCATTCACCCAAGTGTCTAAGTGATTTTTTCTCACAACTTTAAGTGCTACATTATATTTTTCTTTTTTTTATGAAGCGTATGTATATATCTCATAAAATTATATTCTGCAAATGATATTCAGACACCATATGCATCTGAATTGAGTTTCTTAATCTACTTAATGAATATGAATTCACATGTGACCTTTTGGAGAAGACTAGGTGAAACTTATTTTCACCATCAAAATATTGTAATAACTTTGTGTTATTAGTTGTGCTATGCTATAAGTATTTAAGTCATGTGCTCTCAAATTATCATTATCATAATTTGCTTCAAATCTCGTCTCATGTCTCATCAACTGATGTAGGTGATCCTCTGAGTGAGAAAATTGATCTTTATCTATCTGACATACTTTGCAATAACAACAAGAATGAACCAAATATATTTCACAATATGAATGAACAATAAAAATTCAAAATAAAAATGTACACAAACATTAAAAAAATAAGCGTATGCAAATCAAACTTATATTAATTTTTAAAAAATAATAAACACGAATCTCAAAAAAAAATCAAAAATAAATGACTTTATATTGAAGCTCACACAGTCCTTAAGATCGTGCATGAACAAAACACGTATCTCTAGAATTTGACTAAGTCAATGAATCTGTGATCGTTTGTGCCATTATACTTTACTTTAGTTATGTACCTACAATAATGTCTTGCAAAAAAAATTAATGTCAATATATTTAAATTTATCATGGTATTTAGAATTTTTGGTGCTCAAAAGAGAAGCTTGATTGTTAGTAAATAAGTACTAACTGCAGCACCAATAAATGGTCCCAACAAATGGCCCATGGCCATTTTTAACCAAATAATTGTTTGCGCTATTAAGAAGAGAACCATAAACTCAACTCTCATCATGAATAAAATTATACATAATTATTTTCTATTGCTTTATGATATGTCGCCATTATAGAGCATAGAACACGTTTGGAGATGGACTTGTTCTTGTCCATAATCTTCTATATAGTCAACATCAGTGTATCCTTTCAAGTGACTTGTTCTTGTCCATAATCTTCTATATAGTCAACATCAGTGTATCCTTTCAAGTTCAGGTCATGTCCTTATGACAAAGCATATAATCAGAAGTTCTCATATGATACCTCATAATACGTTTTAACTATTCTTTTAATGTGTTGAATTTAAATTATTTTCATATTATTTACAAGTTAATTGAAAATAAATATAAAGTCTAGCAAATATATCTTGCATTAGACTATCAATCGTACATGACATAAATTTTTTTATTTATTTTATTTTGAAGTCTTATGACACACAAGTTGTGTGCATTGTCTTTGTTAATTGGAGCTTTGATAAAATCAAAATATGCAAGCTAAATCATTTAAAAAATAATTTGTTTAAATATTTTTTAAAATAATTATTTTGAAAAATGTTTGCATCTTCACAAATATATGTCTTTCATCTCCAGATGAGACAATTACAAAATATTTACCTCATTTACATACTTTGAATCATTTTTTACTATTAATATGTCATCAATATATCACGATTAGGGGTGTATATGGACCGGGTTGGTTCGGATTTTTTAAATACCAAACCAAATCATTAGTGTCGGATTTTTAAATTCATAAACCAAACCAAACCAATAAAAGTCGGGTTTTTCAACCTCTGGTTTTTTCGATTTCCTCGGGTTTTTCGAGTTTTTTCCAGTAAAGTTTTCATACAAACATATAATTAATTTGTGCTTCAAATATTTCTTTAGCCCGAGCAAAATATAACTATCTAAGGTATTTCTTAAAAAAATAACACAAAATAGATTCATTTTATTTGGAATTTATGAAGTGAGTGATAACAATAAAATATTCAACCAAAAAAATAATGAAATTGCATAGAATAGATATTGCATATTAATAAGTCATAACAAAAATAATCATAATTAAAAATTATTAAGTCAAGCTAAAATAAGTCTAATAAGTATTAACTACATGACTAAATATTAAACAGAAAAATAAATTAGTTTATGTATTTATGTAAAATTAAAGAATAAATATCTAACACGATTGTCATTCCTAGTGTTGGATTGAATAATCTTTTGTTAACATTCGTATTGATTTGGGCTTTATTTGAGTTACTAATGTCTATGGGTTGTAAAAAGACTTATTGGACCATTTAAAATTCTAAGTTTAAACTTGAAATAATATGTTGAAAGATAAAAACTATGAAAAAGTTGAAGAAATATTTATAAATTACATCACAATAAATATTTTTGTGTATAAAATATTTTTAAAAATAGTATACATGTAATATCGGGTTGGTTCGATTCGGTTTGACTTTTTTTTGTTAAAACCAAACCAAACTAATTATAGTCGGGGTTTTTTTTTCAATACCAAATCAAGTCAAACCAAACCACTATTCGGTCTTTTTTTGCGGTTTGATTCGATTTACGGTATGGTTCGATTTGCATTTCGGTTTTGTACACCCCTAATCACGACATAAATTATAAAGTTACTCTCAATATAAACACAATGATTCTTTAGAAATATTGTGAAGTCAAAAAAATTGATCACACTAAGAAAATATACATACCACTATCTTAAAAATGTTATAACCATAATGAGACTACAAAATCTACACATCATATGTTATATAAAATTATATGAATCTCAAATCATAGTGTGACATTTGACTGTGAGATTAAAGATTGTATATTTTTAATTTTCTCTTGTGATGCAAGTACGAAAAGTACTTATTGCATAAAAGGATTTTTACTTGACATCAAGAACTTGGAGTGTTTCAAGAGAGTATGCAAATCAAGAATTAATTCAAGTAAAGATTAATATTATGTTTGGGTCCTTTTATCATAGTATGATGTACATGTAATTGAGGGTATTTATGTCTTTTTCTTTTTAGATTTTCAGAAGAAATAATAAAATCAAGAATTAAGAATTATAGGAACAATTGTTTAGCCTTGCTCTGATACCAATTGATGTAAAATGATACACCAAAGATGAACACAACAAATAATATAGAGATGGAATCAAAGGATTAGCAAGTAAAGAAAGAAATTAGATTAGGAAGAATAGAAATTAGAAGAACGAAAGGTCAACCCAACAATTAAATATATATTTAATTACTAGATTAAACCATGGGAGAAGAGAATGAACTCATACAAGAAAATCTAACAAGAAGTCAAGAAAGGTTAATAAAGAGATAAAAGAGTGTATCCCTAAGCTCACAAAGGAGTATTTAGTATCCAAAAACTAGCTGATAAAATAAATCATAATTTTTACTATTTATAATAGTAGACAAACTAACCTAAGTTAGTTACAATAATACTCTTGAGTTAAAAACAAGGAAAATAGTAAAATTATTTTATCTAGTCAATTAATTATCTAAAATGTAGTCATCTCTTGATTAAATTTTTACTTTAGTATATTGTAGTCCTCAAAATATTTCGGATCTAGTTGATGGTCTTCATACCCATGATGATTAATTTATATTCCATCATCTTGGAAATACTACAGGGCGTGATATTGTTAGCCGTTTGTCCTAATATTTTTTATCTTATTGGATTTTATATTTTTTTGAAGAAAAGGTAAAACATTACGGGTCATTTGGTACGCGGATTAAATTACTCTGGAATTATAATCTCTTGATTAATTTATCCCATCAGAGAGATGAGATAAAATAATTTCAAGTTGAATGAGATAAGACAGGATATTTCAAGATTAAGCCTAGGATAAGATTATATTGTGTCTAGTAAACGATATAAAGGTATACCGTCTATCAGACACAGTATAAATCTTATCCCATGCTTAATCCTGGAATATTTCACTTTATCTCGCCTATCAAATGACCCTTTAGGGTGTATTTCGGTATGAAGCAAAATGTCTTCTACAAAAAAAGTTTCTTAGAAAAAAAATTTTATGAGAAAAAAAGTGATTCTTACTTATTTTTTTATATTTGATATGTAAGTAAAAAATATTGTTCCAAAAATATTTGTATCTAATCTAGACAAACACTATGAGAATTGAGAATAAGGCATAGGGGTGTGGGGCAGTGGAGATGGGGTTATAAGGAGTGGGAATAGAAGGAGACAATCAATGTGAAATGTCACTTGTGAAACTTGTTTTTCCTTTATTCGAAAATTTGTTTTTATCATTTTTAAGAATATTTCACTAAAGTAAATGTTTTTCAAAAATATTGACCAACTAAATATGAGAAAATCAAAAATATTTTCTGAAAAACATTTTTCTCCGTACTAAACACGTCTGTTGAGCTGTTGTGTAATGTAAACATTTCATACTTATAAATTTATACTAGTGGCACCTAGCAACTTGAGTGGCCATGGTTGCCACTTGTTCATTGTTGGATGTGCTTCATTTCTTTACCATGTGGAGTGTCCATTTGTCTACATATCACTACATCCCAAGTTGTACAATTGTTAAATTCTACTATCATCATCATCATCATCATAAGTTGATAACTTCTAGCAATAAAGGTAGTGGACATTTGGCTCAAAATGTTGTGGTTATGTAGATTTAGATGATTTGGTTTTATCGATCTAGTTATTCACTTGAAAATTGAAGGTCAGGGGCAGATTTGTAGTAGCGGATGGAGAGCTATCGTAAATTCTAAAATTATATTAAAAAATATATTAAACGTATAAGTAATACCATATAGAAATCCATAATCGAATGATTGGTTGGCTCAACGGTCAAAAAGGACACCCCGAAATCCCTTAGGTTGCTGAACGCAATTTTGAACCTTATTATTCAATTCATTTTCAGTTTTTCTTTTTAAAGTAAAATTGTTTTCATTTTTTGTTCTAAAATGCACATTTTTTTTTCTCTTTCCCTTTTTAGGTTCTAAAACTCACATTTTTTTCTTACGGTTCTTCTTCCAACTTTTAGCGATCAGCCACTCATTTCTTGTCCGATTTTATAGCATATTAATTATTTTATGGTGAAACCCATCGGTAGCCCCCTAAAGTTGGCACGACTTTTTACTTAGGCACCTCAAGAAAGCCTTGTTCATTTTGAACACCTAAAGTAAGGTCAGATTGTGTCATTTTGACACTTTTTGCGGACTTAACAACTTGTGTGATTTTCACTTCAAGTAGGCGCGTGAAGACTGAAGAGCCTAAAAAATCATATTTTTTGTTTTTTTTTAATTCTTTTTATTTCCTTCTTCTTCATCTTTCTTCTTCTTTGTTCTTTTTTTCTATCTTCTCCATTTAATATTCCATCATTAACAAATCTTCCATCATTGTTATCTTGTTCACTGGAAGAAATGAAGATCACCACTATTTTTATCTTGTTCACCGGAAGAAATGAAGATCACCACCATTCTCTAAGAATAGTGACATTTTTTTTTATATAAAATCAAAAACGATTTTTAAGTTTTTAAAGAAAACCAACCCAAAAAAATCCCGTGAAATATCATTTTTTCTTTAAAATTTTATCCCAACATGTTACTATATCAATGTAATTGTAGATCTTACCTATTAACCAAAGTTGACAAAAACAAAAGAAAGAAAAAGAAGTTCATTAAGAAAAGAAATCAGATTTGGGTTTCAAGAAATTTTCGACAAACACTCCATTTTTTCCGTCAACGATTATACGAATTTATTGATCTAATAGTTCATTTCATTTGTCAAAAATAAAAAGTTACTGTTTTAATCCCTTAATTTCAGATTTTACTCATTCATATTATTTTTTTCATTGCAATTCTTTTGATTAGCAATTATTAGCATTTGTGATGTATAATGTAGTTTGTAGCTTCTTGTTCTTAAATTCTGATTATGAAGCTTAATTGAATTAAAAAAAAAGGTAAGAAGATGGCATGGATGATTATCACTGACGAGGCGGGAAAATTCTGGGGAAAGAGGGGTGGGGGTTAATTAGAAAATACTGTAGCTTTTTTTATTTTCTTTTTATGAAAAAATAGTTTTTCTTTTACCTTTTTTTATAATTTATTTTTTAATTATTATTTTATACCGAAATGCCAAATGTCATCTTTTAATTAGTCAACATGCCATGTCATCGGCGAGTGTAATACACACACTTTGTAATTTTAGGTGATTGTCAAAAACGTGTCTAATAACACAGATTTTAAGTTGTTTAAGTGTTCAAAATGTACAAGGCTTATTTGAGGTGTTTAAGTAAAAAGTTGTGCCAATTTTAGGAGGCTACCGATGAATTTCGCCTTATTTTATTGAAAATCCCTAAGTTTAAAATTCTGAATTCGCCTCTGCCTACCAAAAGGAATCATGATAATACAACTAAGTTTTTATTGTTCAAAAAGTTCCAATTACACCAACGTGTACACATCTGTTTGAAATAAAATGACTTTTGGAAAGAGGCTTAATTTTTGCCCTACAAATTGCTTCAAAAAAATCTACAAGTATCAAATTAGTGTGTTTTTCCCCAATTCAATATAAGGACAATATTTTCTTTAAGAAAAATCGTTCTCATGCCTCAAGACTTTCTAGATTTTGGTTTCAATTTATCAATTTTTCTAAAACTTTTAAAAACGCAAAATAACTTATTGTTGAAGATAATAGCTCCCAATAGTCCTGACTCCTGAGGTAGATCATTCAAATGGTCTTAGTTAGAAATGCTTACAAGTGTTTATGAAATCGAATGAGATTTAGGGCATGTTTGAATTGACTTATTTTAAGTATTTTTAAGTTAAAATAGCTTTTAAGTATTTTTGTAGTGTTTGGATAAATAAAAAAAAGTGATTACAAGCACTTAGTTTTAAGGTAAAATGCTAAAAATAAGTCAAAAGTCATAATGTTCGAGCCAATCTGCGTGTACCTCAACTATTTTAATGAGATATCTGTCACTTAGCTCACACCAACAACAACTATCATCTTACCATGTAACTCTATTCACGAAGACTAAGACAAATAAAAAAAATCACCTAATATTTTTTTATCTACGCTAAAATTTAAAACTAAAACAACATGATTCTCAACCTACTTTATCGATCACTTACCACTTCCATCAATTAAAAGAAGCTAATTGAAATCTTCCTACACATTATTCAATTCTATCCACTCATGTCTTTTGTCCCCTTATTATTTTTTATTCAGGTGCACTAGCTATAACACCCCACCCCCCAACCCCACCCCAAGTTAGCTAGCTTTTAGTGAGTAACATCTAAAAATCACTAACCACTCATACTTATCACTTTAATATAAAGTTGATATAGTACACCCTTTATAACTTTTCTCCATCATCAACTAACTAAGCAATACTATTCTAGTCTAGTAGTAGTACATAACTTTATCATTGGGACTAGTACAATTTTTAATGAATGAATAGTTGAATAACTACATTTATGTGATAACGAAAGTAGCTACGTGTTTATGTGGGAACTTTCCTCTTTTGGCTTATTGGTACAATAATCATAGTCTAATATATAGGCACAAAGGTGATTGGAGAACATTTTCTATCTTTTTAATCATCCAATCATGGCCATGCCGTATCAAATTGAAAGTTGTGCTAAATCTAATAGTAGTGGATTACAGAGTTAAAATTTGCACCAACACTGTAATTGCATCCTAATCAGATCCCCAATTCTTGGAAGCATGGGCGGAGTCATCTTAGGTGAAGAGTGATCTAGTGCACATCTTTCATCGGTAAATTATATGATGTACATAGATTAAATATTAATTATTATAAGTATATATTTAATTTTACACACTCTAACATAACTAGAAAAAAATAAAATAACACGCCTTTCGAGAAATTTCAGGCTCCGTCATTGTTGGAAGCATGTGACGCTCTGGACGGAGAGCAAGTCTCTAAAGGAGTGCACATTATACCTTAGATGAATTTCACATCGAAATGAAAGAAGAAAGTTAGAGGACCTTATAAGAATGAGTCCAAACTCAATTGCTATGAGATGTTTTTTGAGTTACAATTCAAAGGACAAATCCGTGCAGACTTAGACCCAAAGCGGACAATACCTTAACAGTTGAATCATCAGGACCGTTACAAAGTAGGGGCGAAGCTAGCATGCCGATTACAGGTTCGGCAGATCCTATATTTACGTTAAAAAAAATTCACTTAATATATATAACTAATTTATCAAAAACCTAATAATTTTCTTTTATTAAGATCTATAATTCATCAACACAAAATTCTAGCTCCTCCGACTTAAAAATTGATATTTTCACCTTTAGTTTTCATGAAATTGTGGCTTGTTGGTCTCCTAAATTTATTCTTTGAAAGAGGAAAATATTGTAAATAGAAAGATTGCCAAGTAGTAGAAGTATAATTCACATAGAAACAAACTTAAAAACTCTAGAAATTAAATTAAAGCATCATCAAGTGGCTACAACAGCAGACTTCCAAAGCACTACTAGTAGTAATATACAAGTTAGAACTTAATATTTTTCTTGTAAAACCTAAACCAACTATAACAAATTTGTTTTATTTTTTTTCAAATAAATGAACCTCCTATTAACCCCTCTTTTTTTCCCCTCAGTTTAACCATCTGATATCTGAACTCTGTTGTCTCGACTAATTCAGAGTCACGTTCCTACCGAAAGCTACTCCAATCAAAATCTTTCCAAAGTGAGTCTTGGGAATAATCCCATAGGGGTGAAATAGACCCCATAATTGGTTTATTCATCTTTTCTTCATTTTCTTCTAATAATTCAATATCTTTCCATATTTCATCCATGGAGTAAACTTTCATACTCTCTTTAGCTTGTTCTTGATCACTAGATTTCTTTTCTCCTTCAACTTGCAAGAGCTCGAGTCCGCCGGTATCGTAGAAATTTCTCTCATTTTCTTCGTTAGTGATTGAAGAAGAAGAAGATGAAGAGTTGGAAAATGATGAAGATGGAGAAATAGAAGACTTTTTCCTCTGTTCTTGAGCTTTCTTCCTCATGTGTGTTCTCCAGTAATTCTTGATTTCGTTATCAGTTCGCCCTGGTATTTTTCGGGCAATTCTTGACCATCTAAACACCCAAAAAAAATTAACATCATACATATGGTAAAAATAAAAGCGTCAAAAACTCCAACTTGAAGTATTTTTTTTTGACAACACTCCAACTTGAAGTATAACAGAGGAAAATTGTAATCAATAATCAAAAGTAAAATGGTAAATTAAAAAAAACAATCTAAAGTATGTTTTGACACGTGTAATCCACCTAAGTATTCACACCGGAGCTTCCTTAAAATTAAGGGTAAGGGTATGAATGACTCCAAAATATAATTGCGAATAAAATTAATAAAACAAGGTAATTGTAACTCATAATCAAAAATTGAATGGTAAATT
This sequence comes from Jaltomata sinuosa, assembly GCA_003996215.1. Classification (NCBI taxonomy): domain Eukaryota; kingdom Viridiplantae; phylum Streptophyta; class Magnoliopsida; order Solanales; family Solanaceae; genus Jaltomata; species Jaltomata sinuosa. Next base: position 219,640 of record QJPP01003883.1, on the reverse strand, counting down.
CGAACTTTTTCCGCAAAGTACATATGGACACGTGAAATCTACATAATCCACGCTAGAGCTCCTCCATCGGAAAATACAAGACGATTTGCTAATATACGAATAAAAGTACAAATGATTTGCGAGTAAAATTAAGATATTTCGTGTAATAGTAAATTAAAAAGTATTTTCTAGCTAATTACCTATTACCCCATTTAGAGTGAAGTTCAAGAACAAGACGTTCTTCTTGAGGAGTCATCTTTCCACGTTTGAGATCAGGATTCAAGTAATTAACCCAACGTAACCTGCAACTCTTTCCTGTTCTTTTCAAACCTAAATACATAAAAATATTACAAAGAGTATATATATAGATTATAGAGAAGTGAAATGAAGAAAAATTAAAGAAAAGGGATAGAAACTTAACTGTTTTGGGGGGGTAAAAGAGTACTTATAAGAAGAGAAGCCTAATATTATACCTATTGATCTATGTGTTAATATATTTGTCTCCCTCCAACAACCATAGCTTCAAACCTGAAACTTTGGCCAGAAAATCCCAACGTCGATCACCAAATAATTTAACATAAAATAGAAGCTGCACATCTTCTTCTTCTGTCCATGGACCTCTTCTCATTATTTCCTCTTGCACCATTTCTAATTTATTATTTATTTCTCACTAGCTAGTACTATAGTACTAATAATACTTTGTCTTTTTTGTGTGAGTGGTTGATACACGGTATAGGGTGATTGATGATATTTATACTGAGAATAATTGGCTTCAAGGGGGTGGGGCTGGGGGTGGGGGGTGGGGACAATTATCCAAGAAAGGAGTGAGAGTTTGGAAGTAAGGATTTTTTTTTTGTTGAGTAATGGCTTTGTCATTAATTTCCTAGAAAATACTTCATATGTCTCCATTTATATGGCACAATTTGGATTTCGAGAGTTAAATAGTTTAATTTTGATCGTGAATTCGGGGCGTGAAATCTTTAAGTTTTTTGAAATAAAATTTATATATTTGAAAACTACGTAAAAATATTATAAGTCACAATAATTGATCATTCATGATATTAAAAAATATATGAAAAAATTTATCGTCAATAAAAGACTTATTTGAATCTCAAAATCATAAGGTGTTACATAAATTGAGACTGAGGAAGTAATTGATTATACCCTGCAGGTTCTTACTTATGTGACATCCTTTCCTTTTTCATATGTTCCAATTAAATGATTGACACACTTCTATATTTGAAAACAACTCAATCATACTCACTGTACAATGACGAGTATTGTAAAAATGGTGAAAAGTTTTTATAACCACACAATTGTTATTATATGTTTAAAGGTTATAAGTTTCAAAAGTTTTTACTGTCATGGCTATATCTAGGAGTTAAATTTTATAGATTCAACTTTTAAAGTTCTTTGCATTGAATTTAATATATAGTTATAGATCATACTGTTTATTACATTTTAATAAATTTGTATTCAGTATTAAACGTACTACGTTTATATAAACGCGATTCCAACAAGCTATATCTGTCCTTGTTTATGACCACGCAAATACTATGACATACTTAAGGTCGTAATTTTTTCTTTCTTTCTTAAGTTGTGTGCCCCAATTCAACTATGCATATAAATAGGAACGAAAGGGAGTACCTTCCTTTCGGTTCATATTGTGATGTCTTTTAAGACCTTCGAATCATAAAAATATTTTTCTAAACTATCTTTCATATATTCTTAAACGTCTCACTCAATTAATATTTTATTAATTAATTATAATAATTGATCATTCAAGATATTTAAAAATATATGAAAAAATTTACCGTCAATAAAAGACTTATTTGAATCTCAAAACCATAAGGTGTTACATAAATTGAGCAAAGAAAGTAATTAATTATACTCTGCATGTTCTTACTTATGTGACATCCTTTCCTTTTTCATATGTTCCAATTAAATGATTGACAGACTTCTATATTTGAAAACAACTCCATCATACTCACTGTACAATGACGAGTGTTATAAAAATGGTGAAAGGTTTTTATAACCACACAATTGTTATTATATGTTTAAAGGCTATAAGTTTCAAAAGTTTTTACTGTCATGGCCATATCTAGAAGTTAAGTTTTATAGGTTCAACTTTTAAAGTTCTTTGCATTGAACTCAATATATAGTTATGGATCATACTATTTATTACATTTTAGTAAATTTGTTCTCCGTATTAAACGTACTAGGTTTATATAAACGCGATTTCAACAAGCTATATCTGCCCTTGTTTATGACCACGCAAATACTATGACATACTTAAGGTCATAAAAAAATCTTTTTTTCTTTCTTAAGTTGTGTGCCCGAATTCAACTATGCATATAAATAGGAACGAAAGGGAGTACCTTCCTTTCAGTTCATATTGTGATGTCTTTTAAGACCTTCGAATCATAAAAATATTTTTCTAAACTATCTATCATATATTCTTAAACGTCTCACTCAATTAATATTTCATTAATTAATCATAATAATTGATCATTCAAGATATTTAAAAATATATGAAAAAATTTACCATCAATAAACGACTTATTTGAATCTCAAAACCATAAGGTGTTACATAAATTGAGACAGAGGAAGTAATTAATTATACTTTGCATGTTCTTACTTATGTGACATCCTTTCCTTTTTCATATGTTCCAATTAAATGATTGACAAACTTCTATATTTGAAAACAACTCCATCATACTCACTGTACAATGATGAGTGTTATAAAAATGGTGAAAAGTTTTTATTACCACACAATTGTTATTATATGTTTAAAGGCTATAAGTTTCAAAAGTTTTTACTGTCATGGCCAGATCTAGGAGTTAAGTTTTATAAGTTCAACTTTTAAAGTTCTTTGCATTGAACTCAATATATAGTTATGAATCATACTATTTATTACATTTTAGTAAATTTGTACTCCGTATTAAAAATACTAGGTTTATATAAACGCGATTCCAACAAGCTATATCTGCCCTTGTTTATGACCACGCAAATACTATGACATACTTAAGGTCATAAAAAATCTTTTTTTCTTTCTTAAATTGTGTGCCCCAATTCAAACTATGCATATAAATAGGAACGAAAGGGAGTACCTTCCTTTCGGTCCATATTGTGATATGTCTTTTAAGACCTTCGACTCATAAAAATATTTTTTGAAACTATCTTTCATATATTCTTAAACGTCTCACTCAATTAATATTTCATTAATTAAAATATTAATTAATCATACCTGATTTTTTCTTATTAAAACGTTAAATATTTATTAAAAAAGTTCAGTTTGTTAAAATAATTTATATGGGAGATGGAGGAGAGTTTGTGAGTCTATTATGACCAAACAAGTGGCTCAAGTGTTGGCAGAGTAATGTTGCATATGATGAAAGCCACTAACAGGAAAGACCAATAATATTGGTGATCATGATAAATGAAGATAAGAGGGTGATATGTGGATGTAACTTTCATGTGATGTGGTGCAGTGGTGGGACTATTTCATCATTAATTAGAAGTCTCGGATTCGAATTTTGGGTATAAAGAAAACTTTTATTGGGAGCGTCACCCTCAGAGTAGGCCCTGCAATGCGCGATCTGAATTAATCAGGGCTCCAATACAAACACCGAACAATGGGTGAAAAACTAAACAAAAAAAAAAACTTTCATTAAAAAATTTGCTATCCAATATTGCACATCTGTATTCTTCTTTGGAAATTCTTTTATATATTGTTTCAACCATTCATGATCATATAAGGGGGAAAATTGATCTCTAAAAATAGTTATAAACGTCACTTCTGAACGTTTGTATACCGTCGAGATATACAATTCACATAATTGTAACTCGACCGTATACAATGATTAGAATAGTTGAATCATACTATTTTTATATTACTGTTAAGATGTATAACATGTACCCCAATGGTATACAACGTACATACATGTTGATATTGAAAAGCAAGTCGATTTATCACTTATTTTCTTGTGTTTGATATGTAATCAAAAAAGTTATTTTAATTAAAAACATTTGTATATATATAATTTAGATAAATATTGTGGGATAATGTGAGGGTAGGGATAGGTGTAGGGATGGGGATGAGGCCTACGAGGGTCGAGTGAAAATGAGATGTGTCAGAGGATGAGGTGGGCACAATCAATATAGAATGCCACTTGTTGAACTTGTTTTTCTTACTTTCACTAGAAGTCGCTTTCTTAATTTTTAACTTATTTTCCTAAAAAAAATATTTTAACTAATCCAATATGAAAAAATTGAAAAACTGAAAAATATTTTCCTCCGTACCAAACACACCCGTGTTATGAGCTCTTGCTGGTTTAATGTCCCTTGACTTCATCTAAGGCCATTCAGTTACTTAAATGATTAATATCTCTGTTTCAATTTTTTTGACGTACCTTTCTTTTTAGTCCGTTTAAAAAAGAATGATTGTTTCCCCTTTTAGCAACTCTTTAGTCAAATCGATCTTCCCTCTCATTTCAGGGTGAGAATTTCAACTTTTCATATAACATGTTTAAGACCACAAGATTAAAGAGCATTTTGGTACATTTGAGATATTTTTAATTTAAGACCACAAAATCCAAAAATCTTCTTTATTTTTATAAAACTTTGTGTCAAATCAAAATAAGTCAAACAAATTGAAATAAAAATAGTAGGATGTAATAGAAAAATAAAAGATGAAGGTGCTAGAGCCTAGAGGTCAAAAGAAATAAAACAGAAGAAGAAAAAAAAGTTTCAAAAGTAGGAAATTAGTAAGAAAAGGAAATGCAAAGGCTTTTGGAGATTGTACATTTTAAATGGAAACCAGATGCAAGAAACAAAACAAGATAAGGTTAAATGGTCAATTAATTAGAAGATATATATTCATGTGTTTTTTATGTTTATATCATATCAAATTATTTAACAACAATTATTATTATTATTATCAATTAAAGTCCACAATAATATACTCAATGTAATTTCACAAAGTGGAATTTAAGGAGGGTGTACACAAACTTTACCTCTATCTTGGAGATAGAGACAGTTTCCGATAGATCCTTAGCTCGAGGAAAAACAGTTCAAAGCATTTCAGAAAAGAAAATAACAAAAATAAAGAAGTCATGATAAAATACTACAAGAAGCATGACAAAGTATTCTGAACAGTAACTACAATAAAAAAATTACGATAATCGAAGTATAAGAAATGGCAAACAATAACATAAATCAAGGAACAAGAAACTACAAAAGTAATGCTATAATTATTAGATATTATAAATAAAAATAAAAATCTTTACCACTTAAATAAAAATTATTATACAAAATATTTATTTATTTTTTTGACTAGAATATCAAAGAGATGGACTTACTGCAATTGAAAAGGCCGTTCTCATTCGATCGCTATGTGACGCTGAGACCATTAGCGCAATATTTTCTTGCCAACCACACACAAGTGTAGCACCTTCGAAAATTTTCTTCTCCACTATTAACTTGGTACACAATTTAAGAAATAATAATTAATAAGGATAATTTTATTATATCATCTTTTAAATATAATAAATTTAATACTTTAAAAAATACATTAGATAATGAATAGTATTTAATAACAAGGATAAAATGGACATAAAATTATAAATTAACCATTAATTTTTTAAACTAGACAAGTATTATTGGATATCTATTTTTAATATACTGGACAAGTAAAGATGGACGAAAGAAGTAGAGTTTAATACTTAAAGCGCACTAACAAAATTGAAAATATTGTTTTGTGTGCTTGAAGAGGCTATGGACGAACACACATCCCTTGAGCATGGTTACAAGTAGGGTGGGTGTACAAAATCGAACTGCAAATTGAATCAAATCGCAAAAAAACTTGATTAGTGGTTTGGTATTAAAAAACTCCGATTATATTTGATTTGGTTTGATTTTAACTAAAAAAAGTCAAATCGAATCGAACCAACTCGATATTACATGTATACTATTTTTAAAAATATTTTATACATAAAAATATTTATTGTGATGTAATTTATAAATATTTCTTCAACTTTTTCATAGTTTTAATCTTTCAACATATTATTTCAAGTTTAAACTTAGAATTTTAAATGGTCCAATAAGTCTTTTTACAACCCATAGATATTAGTAACTCAAATAAAGCTCAAATCAATACGAATATTAACAAAATATTATTCAATTCAACACTAGAAATAACAATCATGTTAGATATTTATTCTTTAATTTTACATAAATACATAAAGTAATTTATTTTTTTGTTTAATATTTAGTCATGTAGTTAGTACTTATTAGACTTATTTTAGCATGACTTAATACTTTTAAATTATGATTATTTTTATTATGACTTATTAATATGCAATTTTTATTCTATGCGGTTTCATTATTTTTTGGTTGAATATTTTATCGTCATCACTTACTTCATAAATTTCAAATAAAGTAAATATATTTTGTATTATTTTTTTAAGAAATATCTTAGATAGTTGTATTTTGCTCGGACTAAAGAAATATTTGAAGCACAAGTTAATTATATGTTTGTACGAAGACTTTACCGAAAAAACCCTGAAAACCCCGAGGAAATCGAAAAAATTCAAAAAAAAAACGAGGTTGAAAAATCCGAATTTTATTGGTTTGATTTGGTTTATAAATTTAAAAACCCGATACTAATGATTTGATTTGGTATTTAAAAAATTTGAACCAACTCGATCCATGTACACTGGTTTACAAGTGTATGAGGGTACATTTGAAGCGATATAGGGTCTAAATAATAGCGATGTTGTTTTGAAGCTATTATTTCTTGAAATCTAATTAATTTCATGTAGTTTAGCATGTGCATCATTGGAATGTTTGGGTGAGATACGGGAAGCAAAACGAGTGTTGAAATATGTTTTGTTTTTTTCTAATTAATTCCCGTCAGAGTTTTTTCTCCGAGCGCATAAAAAATACGATTTTGATATATGTTATAAATGTGAATTCTACCTTTTGGGAATGAGCGAATTTGGATTGCTCCATTTCTTGCATAATAAATACCTAAGTGATATTGATATCGTTATTCTCGAGTAAAATGTTGTTTTGTTTCTTAAAAGCTAAATAAGGAAGAAGTGACACTTTTACTATTTTACTAAATGGAATTTCATGAATTGTAAAACCCCTTTTCACTTA